>PVKM010022948.1:0-21472 GCA_004027735.1 Carollia perspicillata | reverse complement strand
GTCACCAGTGTAAGAGCAGAAGGACCAGCACAGGCAAAGCAGTGCAAGCAATGGAAGATCCAGATCTCTGGAGAAGGGCTTTCTGAGGAACAGGGAGGGAGGGCGGAACAGGGGAGCAGGGAAGAAGCGGACAGAAGAGCAAACATTTGGTTGAGAGGGAAAGCTGCTGTTGGCCTGGTGGACCTGGTGGTTCCCCATCACTCACTGGGAAAATGCGTTTTAACCAGCTGCTCATCTCTCAAGCTATTCTAGGATATTCTCCAAATACAGCAGGCAGGTCCATGTGATATGTGTTTGAACAAACTGTCTTCATTTCACCAATATGTTTCTGAGACACTCTAGGGAGAGCATGTGCAATAGTGGAAATGACACAGGCTTGGGGTTCCTTGGAGCAGCACTCTGCCCCTGGCTCAGCTCCTCGGGGTGTAGATAACAACTGCACCTCTAAGGGTCACGCACTGACCATGGTCGCCGCCACAGGCAGGCTGGCGGCCGCCATTCCTGCAGCAGGCTGGGGTGCCTACCTGGTCAGGGCCTGGAAGGCCTTCTGCATCATAGTGTTGCAGAGGTAGAGCTCCAGTTGCTTCACGAGCTGGGACACTGGCTTGAAGAGGTGCACGTGGTACAGGATGGTCTCCAGGTCTGCGTAGAGGCGGTGCTGGAACAGCAGCTGAGAGTTGTAGAGCACCTTGTGTTTCCTGTGCTGTGACTTGGAAATTCTGCAAGAGGAGGCCACAGCACAGTGTCTTGACTGCAGGCTCTTGGAGAGCCACTGCTGTGCTCAGGCTGACAGTTATTTATTTATTCATTGCTTGTTTAGAACCTTGGAGGGGAGATTGGCAGTGAAAATGCTGAAACCAGCCTGGTGTTGCTGGTGTCCCGCTGCCCCCCGCCCCCCCATCCTCTGCCCTGCCCTCACTACACCAGCCTGGTGGTTTCTGAACACACGCTGCTGTGCCACTCCCTGTGTTCAGCACACTTCGTTCTCACACCTTGTTGAACCTGTCGATGCCTCTATCCTGCATATACTGCTGGTGGATCGGTGTGTTTTTTCATGGGGCTTCTTTTGTGAAGTATGTGTTCAAATATTTTGCCTATTCTTCCATTAGAATATTTTTAATGTTTTTTTTTTATTAATTCACAGGCATTTTATATGTTCAACATACTAGCTTCACACAACAAAAATGTTTTTTTCTCTATTTGTTGTTTGTGTTTTCACAATTATAATGGTGACTGTGGATGAACAGAAATTATTGATTTTAATGGAGCCAAATCTATCATTATTTTCCTTTCTTCTTTTTTTCCTTACCTAAGGACACTTGTTTTTCATTGCTTTTAGAGAGAGAGGGAGAGAGGGAGGGAGGGAGGGAGAGAGAGAGACAGAGACCAAGATCAATTGGTTGTCTTCTCGTGTTTGCCCCCACTGGGACTGAACCTCGGCATGTGCCCTGACTGGAAGTAGAACCTATGACCCTTCTGCCCACGGGATGATGCTCCAGCCAACTAAGCCACACCGATCAGAGCTATTTCCCTTTATTCTTTGTACTTCTGTCTTATTCAAGAAATCTTTCCTTACTCTGAGGTCATGAATATGTTCTCCATTATTATCACCTACAACTGTTATAATACTAACTTTCAAAAATAGATTTTTCTGGTGAACTATGAAAGACCAGAATATTGTGCTCTAATTAATTGTACTGTGTGCACCAACAGGACACTTTATGTCAGCTGCCGCCATTGGGAGAAACAGGATTTGGGGTACATAGAAGTTCTCTATAATATTTTTGTGACTTATTTTAAATCTATGATTATTTCAAATAGAATTTTAATCTACCTGGAATTGATTTTCATAAATTATGTGAGCTAGCAAATTAGGAAACTGTCAATAAATTCAGAATCGAGTAAAACTTCCCCAAACTGGCAAAGAACATCTACAAAACCCTACCCCGAACACAGTATACAATGGAGAAAGACCTGTCGCCTAACTAAACTGTCCCTGTCTGCCGATGCTGTGGTGGTCTATGTAGAAAACCGCAAAGACTCTACCCAAAACAAACAAATGGTCCTCAAACCTGGATCAACAAAGTAAAATCACCCTGCCTGGTGTGGCTCAGTGGATTGGACGCTGGCCCGTGAATTGAAAGGGTGCCAGTGTGTGTGAGAGGCAACCAATCAATGTATCTCTCACACACCGATGTTTCTCTCCCCCCTTTTCTCCCTCCCTTCCCCTCTCTCTAAAAGTAAATAAATAAAATCTTTTAAAAAAGAAAAAAATGATCATATTTCTATATACAAGCAATAAACACATGGAAACTGAAATTAAAAATACCATACCATTTAAAATAACTCAAAAAATAAAAAAATAGATATAAATAGATCAAAGCATGTATGTTGAAAACTACAGAATGCTGGTGAAAGAAATTAAAGATCTAAATAAATGGAGAGACATACCACATTCACAGAAGGCTTGACAGAGCAATGATGTCAGTTCTCCCCCAACTGATATGTAGCGTAATGGTTTCCAGGTTCATCCATGTTGAAGTATGTGGATTGGTACTTCATTTCTTTTTTATGGCTGAATATCCTTCCATTGTGTGGCTGTATCCCATTTTGTTCATTGGTTCATGGACATATGGGCTGTTTTCACTTTTTGATGACTATAAACAATGCTGTTATGAACATTCGTGTGTGTTTTTGTGTGGACATGTTTTCTGTCCTCTTGGGCAGATAACCACCATAAGGCTGGTTTCTCCCTGGTGTCTCTTGGCCCATCAGCACATCCAAATGGGCCCTACAGGGCAGCACTCCCCTGCTGGGTGTAGAGACTCAACTTCGAGCCTTTCTGCCATTATCAACATCTGGTTTTCGGGTATCTGAGCTCTGAGGACAAGTAGGGGACCTGTGGACTACAGGAAGGAGGTCCTATCTATCCAAACTAGGATACTGGACAACCACGAAAGGAAAAGAGAATTACCGTGTTACCAAAACTAAAGAACAGAAGGACCACGAGGGGCCACTTGCTCCAGCCCAGAACCAGGCACTTTAGTTGCCCCTACGATGGCCCCACTGAACAGCCAGCAGGTGCTCCTGAATGGAGGAGGCATTTTCTGTGGTCTAGGCTGTCCCTCTAGATTCAAAATAATCAGCTATATCTTACCTGGGGGAGTTGAGATATCTATTTCTTTGAGGTGTCTACCTTAGGGCCAAAAAGCACACTCTTTTCCCCATTCACAGTTTATTGGCCCCATAAACCTGGACCAGGGCCATACAAAACATTCTGCTCCTTGTTAACCAAGTAGGCTCCTCAGAAGACTGAAGGCTGGGCCCATTTCCCTGAACCACCTTCCCTAAAGTCTTCCCTTCGCCTAAAGGCAATCAGTTCTTCTTGCCATAAAACCCAGTTCCTAAGCCTTGAGGAGTACCTTATAATAAACCCCAAGAGAAAATGAGTGGACATATCCCTCTCACAGAGCAGGACGGGGACCTGGGCTTGGTTTTGAAAGATCTCTCCACTCAGTCAGTCTCCAGATGCCACCTACCGACTTTGGTGGCTGTCCCACAGCCGCTTCAAGCCTTGGTCAGCGATGCCTTCCAAAATGAGGAGGTGGATCTTCCCATCCATCAAGTGGAAGCCAGTGAGCACATCCAGGTCCTGCCTTTCCTGGATCTTCGCCCGCGCTTTAAAGGCTAACAGGATCTGCTGGATGGTCGGGACAGGGCAGGAGTCCAGATCGAGGGCTTTGGCATTGATCAGGGTGATGTCCTGCAGCAGGCTATGTAGGAGGAGGGCCTTCCTGGAGTCAAATATGAAAATGATGCGGCCAAACTGGGTACCTGTGAGGTCTGGACTGGCAGCTTCGGCCATGGCCCGCAGTGGCACCGAGATGTCTATTCGCAGCTTGAGCAGGGAATTGGCCTCTAGGTAGTTACCCATGGGCATTGGGCCATGATGGGCATCTGTAGGGACCTTAAACCCCACAACCTTCCTGCTCCTGCTGTCCTGGTTATGGTGTATGGGCTTGGGCTTACAGCTGTGGATGGGGATAGCCAAGTTCAAGTACTTGTGGCCAAGGAGGAGTTCAGCAAAACTTACCCGGGCTACTCCATAAGGGTCCCACATCTTGTTTTGGGATTCAAAGGGATTGTTCTCTGTCTCTTTGGGAGGGATGAAGGCCTGGTAATTAATGTATGAATCCAGAGGGTCCTCCCCAAACAGGGTGGGCTTCCGGGAATACTCCTCTGACTTCCGGTCCCGGTCATGAACTTCTACCACCATGGGAGGGCCCTCCAGGTAGTCCCTCAGGTCATTGGGGTGCATTGCGCCAAGGAAAATGACATTGATGTCCTGGAAGGAGATGTGGCTTCCATGAGGCTGCCCCTCAGTCTGGTGAACCGGAGTCTTGTGAAACTGGTACTTGCAGTACACGGGGTTGCAGAGCCTCTGTGAGAGAGCAGGGAGACATCGGGGCACTGGGCTGCAGGGGCAGTCACTCTCTCTCCTCTGGAGGAAGGCTCCCCATGCAGGAGGCTCAAATGACGGGGCCACCCTCACCAGCCCAGCCCCTGCAGGCTGGGTTTCCTCAGGGCAATGAGAAAGCCTGCTCTGTGAGGTCATTCCCAGGACTGAGTGACATATGGCAAAGCACCAAGATGGTGGCTGGCACAAGAAAAGGGCTCAAAAATATTAGTCACGATTTCTTCTTCCCAAACCGTGAGTGCCATCAAGACAGGCCACATGCCTTTTTCAGATCGATTTCTAGCTCTTAGCCCAAGGCCAGGCAAAGAAAAGGAAAACACAAATAAACCATATTTTCCAGACATACACCTGGGGGCATTGGCACAGGCTCATCTTTACCATATTAAACATCTGAGCAGAAAGCTGCCACAAGGAGAAGAAAGACTCAGAGAGGCTTGGGGCTGAAGGGGGCATGGAAAACGGGGTGGAAGGAGGGGCAGAGCTGCATCGAAGCAGAAAGAGGGAGCCTCGCATGTTTGGATCGTGTGCTAAGATGCTATAATCAAAAGCTGTTACACAAGTTTGTGGTCCAAATTTATGTTTCATGTGTCTTATTTACTTGGCACTGATGCTGAAATTTTATTTTAAAACAATCCTGGGTTGGTAGTGCTCCCAGACACCTGGGCGAAGTCATTTAGAAACCTTTCTGCAGAAATCCACTTTCAACTTAGGCCTCAAAGAATTCCACAGAGAAAGTCCCATTGAACGTGAGATCAGAGTGGAAATTACGAAACATATAAGGGAAAAAAGGACTACCAGGAAAACCAGATGCAAAAAGGCATTCAAGTATTAAAGTAGTCAGATGCATGAAACAAATGTATTTGTTGTTTGTAAAAGTTTAAATATCATGAAGGTCAAATCTACTAGAATTCTATTTATTTGGGACAACTGTAATAGCATAATCAATAAAATATATTTAAAAATAAATAAATGACAAAAAGAATTATATTTACTAGTACTGAATAATTTAAAAAATTCAAACATTACCTACAATAGTATAAGTTTTTATAAAATCCTTAAGGAGAAATTAAATGAAAGATATATAAGACCCATACACTGAAAACTATAAAACACTGCAGACAAAAACCAAGTGAAATCTATATAGCAAAATATAGGCATACCTATGTTCATTGCAATGTTTTTATGACAGCCAAGATATGGAAGCAACCTAAGCATGCTTCGATAGATGAATGAATAAAGAAGAGGTGGTACATATATATAATAGAACACTATTCCAGCCATAAGAAGAATAAAATCTTACCATTTGCAAAAACATGAATAAACCTAAAGAGTATTGTTAAATAAAACAAGTAAGGCAGAGAAAGACAAATACCATATTATTTCACTTACATGTGAAATCCCCCCCCCCCAGAAAAGCACAAAACAGCCTTAAATAAGTGAGCAAACAAGACAAACTCATAGATACACAGAACAGAATGATGGTTGCCTGGTGGAAGGGGGCTGGGTTTCTGGGTGAGAAAGGTGGAAGAAATTAGGGAGTACAAATTGCCGGTTACAAAAATAGCCACGGGATGTAAAGTACAGCGCAGGAGATACAGTCAATAATATTGTAATAACCATGTATGGTGCCAGACGGGTACTAGACTGACTGGGTCATGATCGCTGTGTAAGGTATACAATTGTCTAATCACTATTTTGTACATGTAAAACTAACATAATATCGTATGTCAACTGTAATTGAAAAATAAGTTAAAAGGCAAAAAAATTGAAGAGAAAATTAGTGAACTTAAATATATAGCTGAGTGGGTTATCCATGTTTATACAAAAAAAGAGAAAGATACAAAAAATATAAAGGAATGATGAAGAGGCAATGGAAGAGAAGGAGATCAGATCTAACACGTACCTAACTGGGGTTTCAGAAGGCAATTATCGTACAGATAGAATAGCAGAAAGGCAGAAATAGAAAAGATAATTCAAGAGAATTACAGAGAATTCAAGAACACATCAAAAACATGAATCCTTGGGCTGAAGGAGCCCGAGCACACCTCCCATCATTTAATCTTTTCTCCAGAAGCTACGGGAGGATGTGCTCCAGCGAAACCAGAGAGCAAACAAAGCCAGAGGAAGACAGAGAATCCAGGGACAGGGATCGCACCAAGAGAGGGAAAGGGGAACTCCCAAGACACACAGCAGTGCCACACCTGGCCGGTTCACGGTGAGTGGGCCCTGCAGCCCTAGCAAGGGCACCTGAGGCTCCCGCTGAGGGGAGGGTCGCTGCCTCCCTCTGAAGGACGCCTGTGCGGTAGTGGGAGACCTCAAGACCTGCTGGTTCCCAATCCCAGAAGCCCAACCTCTTTTTTTTATCTTGCTCTGAGATCCTAAACGGTGAAATGGGGATGATTTTACGCCTAGTGTAAGGCCAATGGGGGGATAAAAGATGACACGCAATGGGGAGCTGGCTGTGAAAAGGAGGCCTCACGTCAGTTGGTCTGGCTCTTCTTACCTCTAGTTCATGGAAGGGCACAGGTTGCGATGGAAGGCAGGACGCACTTTTGATCTTTATGATCAGGGGGTTTAACTCCTGCTTTTGCTCCTCCGTCATGATAGGAACTTCTGTTTTTAAAGTCAACAGACAGTCTAAAATGCTGGCCGACTTTTCACTACCGTGACTCGTGATGGTTTGCCATCCTGGGTGGGGGAGGGGTACACAATACACACGGCATTAGACTGTTACTTGCGACATTCCCAAGACAAGCACAGAAGGACTAGCAAGCTGAGAAGGGCCAATGATAAAATTATGAGAAAAAAAGAAATAATTTTAAAAGTCGGGACACACATGCACACGGCATGTTATACACTCGTTTTTCAGATTGAGTTTGCATAAATTCTCTAAGAGGATTGAATTTTTGTGATTTAATCTTGATGATCATCTTGTAATACGAGCAGTTCCTGAATCTCCTATAGGATACAATAAGGAACACAGATACTTGGGTGCCACCCGCAACAGCCTGGTTCACTTGGACTTCACACAGTGATTTTTAAAAGCTCCCCAGGCGATTGAGACCCACCATTCTGGACTTGTGCTGTCCAGTACAGTAGTTAATGGCTATATGTGGCTGCTTCAATTGTAAGTAATTAAAGTTACATACAATTTAAGATGCATTTTTTTCTTCGAGGGAGTCACATTTCAAATGTGTAGGAGCCATGGGTGGCTATGAGCTGCTGGACTGGACAATGAAGACACACATTATCTCTGTCACAGTGGAGAGCTCTGCTGGAGAGCGATGCTCCGGGCTGTCATTTCAGAATAGAACACATTCGAGAACAAATCACACTAACGCCTATGTCGGTGTCCATTGGTGTCGCTTTAACTGCTGTGGCCAAGCCCGTGTGAGCTTCTTCTCCTTCTTCTCACAGCAAAATGAGGGAGCAAAGTCAGGCAGGTAATCCAGAGCTCAGCCACCTAGCGGACCTCTGGGTCCTCTTGGGGACTCAAGGACCATGAAATGTTTCTCCTGACGTCTGCTCCAAGCAGAAGCACGTGACTGCTGTGTGCAGGGCCCAGTCCCCCCAGAACACAGCATAAGATTGGGTGAGAGTCTCTGAGATGTCACTTCTCTAGAAAGGATTCTGATGGCAGAGCCAGGGCAGAGGGGGTAGGGGGGAAGCTGAGGCAGTAATCCAAAAGGCCCAACTTTAGGTGAAAACTGATTTGCAAAAATCCATTTAAAAGTGAAAAATGAAAAGTGAATAGTATTTCTCAGAATGCATCAGTATCAACCCAAGACCATGTGAGAATGAGGATTTCCCCAGCACCTGTGGAGCTCAACACCAAGCCTTCTCAGCTCCATCTCAGAAAAGACCGAAGCCTAAATTTCTGAAGGCTGGCCAGAAGAAAGCACACATACACTGTGATGGCCTCCCCCAAGACCCTACAATGAAACAGGTTTGAAATTATTCTCTGAGGAGGAAAACAGGAGGGTTCTTCTCACCATTATTACCCCTTCTTTAAAAAGACAAAGTCCCATAATTTTACCCAAAATACATTCTGAGCTTTCCATCATCAAAACATGTGGATTTAATTAATACCTAGTTATTATTTATCAAACTGTAGAAAACCTACTCTATCAGTTGTGATAGATCTTACAAAGTAAAACAATCAAACCCGTGTTCTGCTAGTGAGCTGTGTAACCTCAGGTAACTGCTTAACTTTTCTGAGTTCGATTCCTCACTGAAAGAAATCGGTGACAATGATAAGGGCCCTGACACCACTGCAAGTTCACTGGGAGGACCAGAATTTGTCATGGGAAGTAAATGCCGGGACAGAAATACCGCTCCCTTTCCTAATTTCCTTTACTAGATGTTTTTGCAACAACCTGTAGAAACATGTTAATAAAAAGCAGCAACTTGTTTAGCAAAACTGCAGCATTTATTACTTTCACAGGTTTTCTTAGACTTTGAAATTAGACCTGGGTTCAAATCCTGGCTTCATGTGTACTCATTATGTGATCTCAAGAAATGCATTTAATGTCCCTGTGCCTCCATTTCCTTGATGATAGAGACACCCCACTTTGCTAAGGTGGCTGTGAGCATGAAGTTAGGTAGCACAGAGCAGGGATCTGGTCACCACGAGCATCCTGTGTATGGACTTTTGGTCACATGTGACGAATACCAGAAACTGTTGGGAACACGAATCGCTACCTGCGAGCAGCGGCATCAGCCCCAGCTGGATGGAGAAGACTCTGCACCGCTTCCAGTGGTCTGCCGGCTTGGAGTCTATGTCCTCTTCCGCCTGATATTTCTTCCTTCTTCTGAGGTCTTTCTTATCCCTACCGGATTCTTTCCATTTAACTGTGTGATCAAAAGAGGGAAATAAGCATTATGAGGAGCTCAGGTTCAAGCTGCCACACTCGAACACACACAGGCTGCAGGGGCTCGGGGAGGTTCCGGAAGCTCCATGGAGGCAGGGGTGGTGCTTTGTGCTGCTGCCCTTTCCCAGCAGCCAGAAGGGTGTCTACGTGCGGGTCGCTGACCATTCGCCAGGTATATGCAGGGAGAAATTGAAGGGTTTCCTGGCTCGCCTCCTGCTACCACCCAAGAAATGGGCAGAAGGGGCTAGAGTTACCATGAGCTTTTGGTTCCATTGGGTAAAGGCCAGTGGAATGAACTAGGAAGACAGATCCACACAGAAGGGGACTCAACAGATGTCAGAGGTGGCATCTCAAATCGGGGGGAGGAATGGACTAGTCAGTTAATTATACTGACTATCCATTTGGAGGCAAATGAAATTATCGGATATCTCATGTCATATGCAGAATAAATTGCAGACTGAAGGTGGGAAACAAAATCTTCAAAGCATTACAGGGATACATAGGAGACTCTACTGACCTTCAGAGGAGGCAAGGTTCCTTAAACCTTACCACAAGTAAGAACTAGAAAGGAATAGCCAAAAAAACGTTTTACCAACTCAAACGCCAGGTGCAGAGTAAAAGGATAAGTTAACAGAGCTCAGTCTGTGTGATGTTATAATGCATGAAACTGGCAATGCATAATTATCCAGACGATGTAAAAAATAAAGCTTATTAGTCCATAAGAAAAACTTGGAACCCAACCCAACCAAAGGCATAAGAATAGGCAAATCATACAAAAGTGTGATCAGATAAGCACATGAGTGCTCTCAGACGCACTTGGAATCGGAATCAGTCAGAAACCCGACTGGCTTCTGAGGGCTCTTGCCTCCCATCAGTCTGTCACTATGATACACCCTTCTGCACCAGAGGTTCCTGCACCCACAGTTCCTGCACCCGGAGATGCCTTCTTTCACCTGCCCCTGTATGATGGGAAATGATATATATTTTTAAATTTTATTTATTTATTTATTTATTTTTAGAGAGAGCGGAAGGGAAGGAGACAGACTGTGAGAGAAACATCAATGCGTGGTTGCCTCTCATGTGTCCCCCACTGGGGACCTGGCCTGCAACCCAGGCATGTGCCCCGACTGGGAACTGAACCAGCAACCCCCTGCTTCATAGGCCCGCGCTCAATCCATTGAGCCACACCAGCCAGGGCGGAAAATAATATTTTTTAATAAAAGCAACTGAAATTCTAAAATATCCAGGAATTCATTTATAGGAGTTATCCACAACACCTAGAGGAAGAAAAAAATAACTCCATTAATAAAGTCATAAAGGAGGATGTGAAGTGTGTGAAAAGATACAGCCTGATCAAGGATGGGAGAACTTCTCAATGTAAAATGTCAATCCCTCCTAAAATTAATCTATAAATGTAATGCAAAAACAATTTTTTAAATTAAGATTTTAAAATGACATTCGCCCCATTCACCCAAGCCACCAGCCGGGCCTCCATTTTCTCCATGGTCCCGACAGCATCCAAGAACACTCCTTCTCCAGGCCCCTCTTAGATTCCAAGCGGCCAAGGGCAAGTACACTCTCAGTCAGAGAGGGCTGTGGACTTGGTGTCTGAAGGCGTGGGTTAGGATCCCAGCTTTACCAACACTCCCAAGATTCCCAGGAATTCTGGTTTTAGAACTTTGTTCAAATTACTTGACTACTCAGTCATCTTGTGTAAAAAAGGAGATAGTAATACCACCTCATAGTGATCATTACAAATATTAAATGAAATAAAGTAATAAATGCCAAAGCACACAGCCTGATGTATAACATGTGCTCATGAACACAAGCATTCCTTTCATTTCACCTGCATTGCATGAACTCCAATGTAACTGAATTTACTAAAAATCTACATGGCTCATGGTAGGAGTCTGCAGGAGTAGTACAAGACAGGACTCCACTCTCACCCCCCAAAATATAATTGGTCCTTCCTTATCCAGTCGTGGAAAGATCTTCCATTCTGAGTAGCTTTTCATTTTCCTCGGTATTGTAAAAAGCTTCAGATGCTGCTGGGTGAGAACCTGTTAATATTTACTAGCAAGTGTCTCCCAACATCATGTTCCATACCAGCTCACTAAGAAATGAGGGCTTTTTTCACATTTTGTAGTGGCAGCCCCAGGCAGAAGGTTTGGTATGTGCTGAATGAGCATTCAGTAAAAAGGTTTGTTAATGATAAATGAGTAGCCCTGACCAGTGTGGCTCAGTTGGTTGGGCATCATCTGACACCTGGTCAGGGCACGTGGCTGAGTTGTGGGTTCGGTCCTGGTCAAGGCAACTAATTGATGTTTCTCTCCCTCTCTTTCTCCCTCCCTTCCCCTCTCTCTAAAAATTAATGAATAAAATTTTTAAAAAAATTAAAAAACAGTGAGTAAATGATTGAATTTAGAGACTAATTACAATTATTTGGACAAATGAAGGCAAGAGGGGACCTCTAGTCCTTTCCATAATCTCCCACAAGGAAAAAAAAAAACAGAAGAAACACTGGTTATCTATTTAACTGTCCACCTCAGTACTGTTTACATTAGAGAATACTAAAAATATTTCCAGGTTCCTCAGTTCCCACCTATAGGGAATGATTATGCAAATTATAGTATTACCAGCAGATGAAATATTATTTTTAGTCACTGCAAATAGTCTATGGAAAGTCATAAAGCAAATTGTGCATGTAATGACATATTAATCTCAGAATACAAAATTATGCATTCAGGATAACCTCATCTATGTAAGAAAAAAATCTTAGAAAAAAAAGAAGGGAAAATACCATTATGTGATAAACCAAAATATTATAATGCTTGTTCCTGATGATGAAATTATAGGTTATTTTTCCCTGCTTGTTTTATACTTTTTTATAATCACTGAATTTTCTAAAAAACACACATGTCCCTTCTATAGTTAGAGAGGTTTTTTTGTAAGCCACAAAATAGACAAAAACTAAATAAAGACAATGCATCAACAACGAAAAGAGAGCTGTGCAGAGGGCCACAAGTGCTTCAGCAGGGCAGGGTGACTCGGTGGCAGCGGACACAGCCGATAGACACAGAGGACACCGGGCACACGCACTGCCCCACGTCACTGAGTAGCCACTGCCCCTGCCCAGGTTCCACTCAGCTTGTCCCCTGAGGTCATCTCTACTCACCATGCAGAGACTTTAATGGTTTCTCTGCTTTTTCTGGTTTTTTTGGTATATACTCCTGGTTGCACTCCACTTGGACATGAACGCTTTGTTCAGACAATTTCCTCTGATTTAAAACTAAATGTCTCACTTCCTCTGGAATGTAGGATAAAAAAGAGTCATGGATTCAATCAACCAGAAATACTTACTGAATACCTGTTATGTGACAGTCACTCTTTGGGTGCTGGAGATGGAGCAATGGGTAAGTGGGGCAGGGTTCCTGACCTCCTGGAGTTGTTGCCTAAGGGGCTGTTTCAAAATACCAGGAAACTCAAACCTCAGCTGGGTACTGGCTTCTTCCAAATAGGACCATTAAGTACTTGACATATGTTACTGCATTTAATCATCATACTTCACTTTCAGGAAAGCATCGCCGCTTCCCCATGTTACAGATGAGGGATCTGACACTTCAGGAGCTTTCCTGTGGTCAGAGAGCTGGCCGTAGCGCAGCCAGGTTTGCACCCAGAGCTTTGTGTCTCCAGCTGTGGAGATGACGTCTTCATACGTGTCTTTCACTTCTGTCAGTGTGGGGCTCTGCATGCCCATGGCTGCACTCAACATGTGTGGAATGATGAATGAATGAGCAGAGGAAGTGAGTGGATGAATGGAGACAATGGAAGCTATAAGAAAGACACAGGGGAAAAAAGAGGTGAAATTGGGTTGTGCTGAAGGATAGAATAAAATTTTGGCAAAGCGATGAGGCTAAGAGCCCCCAAATGCCTGAAGACCAGCCCCACAATGAGGAAAAGCCTAATGTCCTCAGAGACCAGGGGATGGACCAGGTATGAGGGGTGGAGTGACAATGAGAAAGGAGCCTTGGGGAACAAATTATGAGGTGCCTTTATGGCTGGACTCAGAAGTCAGACTTGGTTCCCACTAAGGCACTGGGAGGCCATGATAAAAACTGGTATAGAAAGACCACTTTTTATACCACTATGGAACAATGACAGAAGAAAGGAGACAGAAAAAAAGCTGGGTGCTCAGGGGAGAGCCACCTAGTTGGTGGGGTGCATGGCCAAGAGTTGAGGACATAGCAGGAGTCAACTGACTTGGGGGCTTCCAGAATGATGTTGCTTTTATCCAGTACTGAAATACCAATAGACTGAGCAGATTTCATAGCAGAGAAATGCTAACTCTTGACTGGGATGTTCCATTCAACACCAGCAGGCTGAAAAGTGACAGATTCTGGCACACGACCTACAGTGCATCCAAAATTTCTCGTCTCCTTTATAACAAACATCTTATGGTATTTCTGCACTCCACAAAACAAGAGTTTTAAGAAGAAAAATTTTAAGTGAAAAAAGGCAGGACTTAAGACAACATGTATAATAGATTCATTTTTGTCGAAATTTTGTACCTACATATAAAATGACAGGGAAATGTTAGCAATGGTTATCTCTGGCCAGGCATCATGTGATTCTAATTTTTTCTTCTTTTAGCTAGTCTATTTCTAAAATTTTTATGAAGTGAACATACACTGATTTTTCTAATAGAAAAAGACTATTTAATATAAGATGCAGGTGATGTGAAGCTTGGGACAAATTTCGAGGAAGGGCAGGTCCTCTTATTTCAAGAATTCTAAGCAGAAAGACTGTGGGCCCCTCTCTCAGGGCCTTCCACCCCTTGCTCCTTCATTTTCTGGCCAGCCGATCCTGTTTATGCTGCCAAACCTCGGCTCCAATGGCCCCTCCTTCAGGAAACCTTCCTGATACACACACCCCAGCGCCCTGCTCCAGTGAGAGCCCAGTATAGGGCAGACGTTTACCAGAAACCCCGGCTCAGCAGCTCTGGGACAGGCCCTGGAAGCTGCATTATTTAGGCAGCCCACCAAGTGCATCTAATGCAAGTGGCTTGGAGCCCACACTCGGAGGACGGCGGTCTCTCCTTTGGTGCAGGGGAGAAAAGTCACCTTGGGCCCCATTTTCTCACACAGGAACCCTGCAATTACTAGTTTAGATATGAACCAGTGATTCTCAGCAAGGGGTGGTTTTGTTGCCCATCCTCCTCAGGGGACAATGACTAAAACTGTTGATTGTCGTAACTGGGAGGCTACTTCTGGCAACTAGAGGGATGCTGCCAAGGACCGTACCATGCACAGAACAGTCCCACAATCAGGAATGATCAGACCCCAAATCCCAACAGTGCTGAGGATAAAAACAAAACACCCCTGGATATAAATTAGAGAGATTAAAAGCTGGAAGCCCTAAGAGCCCAATGTCAGAAAGTGTCCTTGAGAAGTCAGGCTAGGGACCTGGAGAAAGGAGAGATTTTCAAGGTACGAAAAACTGGGTTCTGATTGTGGCACTGCATTCGCTTCAAGCAAGGGACAGTGTCATCATGCTTACTATAAAGTGAGAATAACTGTACCTATCTGAAAGCCACTAAACAACAGCATGTATTCACACTCCATATATTCGCAGATGCACATGGCTTTTACCTTTTAACATCTCTTAAAATGGGGATGCATCTTTATAGTGAATGCCATGGCATAGTTTAATGGTCATTGTTTTATTATTATTTTTAAATTCTCTGTAGACAACACATTTCCTCCCTTCCGCTTGTGCCCAGTGGAGGGGCACTCCCACTGCTGCCTCCGGGGACCTGACCAGAGGAAGCAGGCACATGCCCAAGGTCACCAGCTGGGTCAGGATGGAGACAGGACTGAGTTCAGCTGTCTGACTTCCAGCCTGGCTCTTTCTGCTCCTCCCAGCGCTCTCCTTCAAGGGAGGTTTAACAGGAGACTTTCTGGGGTAGACGTAGTATTGGAGAGTTCAGAGGGTCTCTGTGAAAATGCCAACACGGTATCTCGGGGCAGCGGGATTTTTTTCTTAAGTTTTATTTTTTGTTTCTTGGTATCCTCCTTTTTTCCCCCAAGGAACACAGTACTTATCCAGAGAGACTGGTTTGGGGTGGGTGCCTACGTTGGCACCGCCGAGGGACAGGAAGCCCCGAAAGGCCGCAGAGCTGGAGGCGGATGCTATCGAGCATGCGCAGACGGGCGCGGTGCGTCCCAACGCGCTGCCCGGAGGGATGACGTACCGCCGACCTGGAAGGCAGTGCGGGCCCAGGAGCCGGGCATCCCGGGGGCGCGGGCTTTTGTTCTGTTCCCGGTGAGGAGCCACAGCCCCTAGAGACGTTGCAAAGAAAACCCAGACACCTGACTTACCAAAAGATCCGGTCTCTTCTGAATGCCCATCCGTCTTTAACCGATAATACCTGACTTTTTTTGAAACCTTGTCCGTAGTGTCCCAGATCCTCAAAATTATTTTGTAAAAAATCATTTTCTTGAGTAACTCCTTTGTCACGTTCATGTGAAAAGCTTGGGTCCATGACACCCAGACTTTGTCCTCTTCATACCATGGCTTCACAGTCTGTCAAAAAAACCCACAAAAACCCCAAGGGGCTCTCAGTGCGAGGAGCTGGGAGGCTCCGCAGCCTCGGAGTGCCGGCCACGCCAGCCTGGCCCCCTGTCAGGTGGAGCCGGGTCCTGCTCTCCACCTGTCCGACCTCTGGGTCTGGCTCTCTCCCAGGTTCCGACCCACATCGGGAAATGAGTGTCATGGACTGGGTGCAAATAGTGTCCTTTCCGGTGATTCCAATCCCTGACTGGGCTGGGCCACAGGCACAGATGTGTGTGTGCAGGCAGGAGGGTGTGCACACATATGCACTCACACGCACACAGACAAAAAAATCACAAGAGCTACAAAAACTTTTGAAAACACCAAAGGAATTATTAGGTAAAAATATCTAAATAAAAATTCATTTAGTTGTATTATTGGGTCAGTGCAGATTCTCATCCCTAGGTCTGGAGTGGGGCCCAACGCCCTGCATTTCTAGCAAGTTGCAGGGGAAGCGAGGACACTCTGTGTGGTGAATACTAGGCTGTTTGCTAACCACAAGGACACACACACACACACACACCTTTATTCCCGAATCCAGGAACACTTTGACAATTGTTGGAAACACCACCACGTCGACCTTCTTAGGCTCTTTATCATCCGGCAGAGGGAAATACTCAATGTGGTAAAAATGGTGACCTTTTACAACAGGTTTGTCCATTTTGGGGTGTTTCCTATGTTTTTCGATCAAACTTATATACTTTCCTTTATGACCTAGAAGAGACAGATTTAACAGGTCTTGTTTTAACCTTGTGTGGGAAAGCAGACCCCTCCCACAGCTCCCTGGAACCAAAGCCAGATGCTGGGGGAGGCTGGTGATGCCACTCTGCCTGCCTGGCTTGTGGATAAGAGGCAGGTGCAGCCAGCAGAGTAGGAGGCACCGTGGGACCAGGACTAGGCACAGGGATGCAGAATTTCAGTGCGTGACTCCGAGAGTGATCGTCTCCTTATATTTTTCACCTTAGGCACTTCATCTCCCTCACCCTAGTCTCGGCAGTAAGAAGCAGGTAAAAAAAACAAAAACAAACCATCACAGCACAATGTGATTTGTGTAATAGCACCAGCACAAATAAGATTCTGAAGAAAAGAGGAGGCAGGGAAACTCTGCCTGCGGTAGTGGGGGAAACCCTTTAGGGAACCTCAGCAGGGTCTTGTAGAAGGAGAGCTGGCAGGCATTCCAGCGAGAGGGCAGAGCCCAGCAAAACCTCAGGAGTGAAGTCGCACAATGTGGAGTGAATGGGGGGAAATTGCGCAAAGTAAGGGTGGGCTTCAGCCAGACTACCAGGGCCTCCATGGCCTGCCATTGACTTGAAATTGAGCCCTCCAGGCTGAGGCTTTGCGGATCATAAGAAGATGCTTTAGGAGCTCCATAAACATTTAATCTAAACTTCACTTTCTATTTAAAGATGTAGTTTTAAAATTTCAAGTTTTTAACATCCAGAGGACTGCATTTATATTAATTTTGTGCCACCAGAAGAGTTAGCTTTGTGCAGAGCTTAGAATAAAGCTTTTCCAGCCAGTCCTTAGTAAGTGTTAGGCTTTCCTGTGAAGGCGCAGCTAATCGGAATGCTCGCTACATCTCCCAGGTCCGTGTTCTGATTCTACCCAAGTGGGCCAGCAAGTGGACATATAGGCCCTCCCATCAACAGGAAGAACAACTGCTACAATACCCTTAGTGGACAATTTGGTGGACAATATCTATAAAAAATATAAATGTGTACAGTACGTCCTCAATATCACTGATAGGTTCGGGACCATGAGGGTAACCACATACAGTGGTACCTCGGTACTCATCGTTAATTCGTTCCAGAACTTGTGACGAGTGCTGAAACCAACAAGTACTGAACGAGGAAGCGTTTTCTCTTGTGGGGCAGCATCACGACTCATGCTAGTTCTAGCAAGTGTGATGAGTGCCAAGCAAGCGCCAAGTGCTGAAACCTATTTTTCTCATCACAATGTGATAAGTACAGGGTTTGATGAATTCTGAAACAGATGAGTACTGAGGTATGACTATCATGAAATAAATTTTATCATAGGCTAGTTGATATACAAAAGTTTTTACGGCATCTGATCAACGTTATAAAAAATGACATTGAATAAAACATTACTCGAGGACCTGCTGCTATACCTCAACCCAACAGTTCCACTTCTTGAAGTTCGGGCTACGTAAGTGCCCACACACCAGTGCAAAAATGTGCCTACTCAGAGGGCTGCTGCAGGATTGTAACAGAAAACTGGGGAACAACTTAAATGTCCACCAATAACGGGGAGGATAAATTAGAAACACACTATATAGATGTTTCAAACAAAACATCTGCAAAGTAAACACAAATATGCTCACTTCCTCTTAGACATCTAAGATGTCAAATTTTTTAAAAGCAAGTTTTAGAATAGAATGGGTAGGATCTCATTTCTCTTTAATAAACAATTTCTATAAACATTTATAAACGAACCCATAAATACTCAGATATTAAAGGAAAAACATTGAACCTAGAATTTTATATCTAACCAAAGACATGTCTTTCAAAGGTATTGACATGATGAAAAGAGTCTAAAAACAAAATAAATGGTTAAGTAAAACAGAAATAAACTCCTAGATAAAGAGAACAAATTGATGGTAACCAGATGGGAGGGGGTTGAGGAGATGGGTAAAAAAGGTAAAACGGTCTTGACTGGTGTAGCTCAGTGGATTGAGCACAGGCTGTGAACCAAAGGGTTGCCAGTTCGATTCCCAGTCAGGGCACATGCCTGGGTTACAAGCCAGGTCCCTGGTATGGGGTGCTCGAGAGGCAACCACACACTGATATTTCTCTCCCTCTCTTTCTCCTTCTCTTCCCCTCTCTCTAAAAATGAATAAATAAAATCTCAAAAAAAGTAAAAGGAGTTAAGAACTACAAATTGCCAGTATAAAAACAGTCATGGAGATGTAAAGTATAGGAAATACAGTCAATAACATTGTAATAACTATGTGTAGATGGTGTCAGATAGATGCTAGACTTACCGGGGTGATCACTTTGTAAGGTATATAACTGTTTAATCACTATGCTCTACTCTTTAAACTAGTGTAATATTGTATGTCAAGAGTAATTGGAGCCCAGGCTGGTGTGGCTCAGTGGATTGAATGCCGGCCTGGGAACCAAAGGGTCACAGGTTTGATTCCCAATCAGGGCACTTGCCTGGGTTGCAGGTCAGGTCCCCAGTAGGGGATGGGCAAGAGGCAACCACACACTGATGTTTCTCTCCCTTTCTCCTTCCCTTCCCCTCACTCTAAAAATAAATAAATAAAATCTTTTAAAAAAAGTAATTGGAAAATAAATTAATATAAAAGATTCTCAGAAGTGCAAGGCCTCATAAATTTTTGCTGCATAGAGCTATATTGTGCAAATGCCTTTGGAAGAAGCACCGAAATAAGAAAAACAAGTCTAGGAGATGCTGCAAGAGATGTGAAGGATGAAGGTGACTGAGTAAGAACCACTTTCTTCAGCTGGTGTTTGCCAGAAGTTTCTTTGCTTGATACCCATAGACCCAAGATAAAAAGCAGCATTGTGGATAGAGGAGGTTACCACAATTAGTACAAAAAGTTCAATTCACCAAGATTGGGCAGTTCTGAAGATGGTATACACCTGAGCAAATAGCCTCCAAAATATCTGAAACGACAGTTGACAGGTACAAAGAGAAGCTGCAATTAATCATCATGGGGGGCGGGTAGTTTAAGCAGACAAAAAAAAAGTACGCAAAAGTGAATGTTTTTTCTGCTCTCAATCTTGGCATTCAACCATGAGACTTGCTTTGGCCAATAAAATGTTAGCAGGTGGGAGGTGCCAAAAGACCAGCGCTTGGGTGACTGGGCTCGCCCTCTGCCTTGTCTCTGCCTTTCCACCATATGAGTGTGTCTGGATTAGCCCACATATCAGGAAGGAGGGTGACAGACACGCGCAGCAGGGCAGAGCCACTGCAGGGAGCCCAGGCTGGATCCGCTAACTGGCTCATCCAGGATAACAAGGGATTCCTGTTGGAAGCCAATGACCGGGGAGCTGTTTTGGGTTTGTCACATGGCACTGTCGCACTAATAACTAATCAACATACTTTTACACCCAGAGATTCAATACACCTGAGAATTTGTATTTTAAATCAGGAAAAGACGTGATGCACAATTAGCTGTTGGGAACCAGGGCCTTAACCTCTCTGTCATTTCTTCATCTGCAAAAAGCAGAGATAACACCACTTACTTCTTAGGATAATTGAGAGGATTAAGTATGTGAAGATCACACAACCACTTATTCGCCTGGCCTATAGTGTGGCCCCCCCAAAATTGCAGTTTCTTCCCTGACCTTTGCTCCTGGAACCCAGCACCCTACTTGGGAAAAATGGTGGAGGGAGCATATGTGTCCTTAATTCCTGGGAGAACGTCATTCCTCTGCGTGCATTTTGCAGAGACCGTTGGGTTGCTGCTCTAGCACTTACCCACATTCACTGGGAAGGCCAGTGAGATGATGAATGTGCAGGGGACGACCTGGGGCATGTCGGAGTTGAAAACGCTGGCAGGCCCATCTGAGGACTCGATGCTGCTGCACTGGCGGTCAGAATCCGACTCCGGGGCCTGGCCCCTGGCCTTCAGGTACTCCTCCACATCACAGTCACTCATGGACTGGCAACAGCTGCCCATGGAGGACATGGGCCCCATGCTCGCCGTGTCCTCATCCTCCCAGTCCCAGGCATGCAGTGACATGCTGCACGACGCCCCACCTCACCCAGCACTCCTGACTGGAAAAAAATAAAGGCATTTTTGTCACCACCCTCTGCTTCCAGGAAGTTAGCCTGTCCTCTTTCAAAAATAAACACCATCTTCCCTCCTCCCTCCCCTCATCCTGTTTCCAGTTGAATGGCCAAGGCCTCAGACGCTGCCTGGCATACAGTAGGCACTCAGCAAAGTAAGGCAATGAATGGATGAACCACAGAGAATGGTCCTGGTAGTAACTCTGATAACGAGCAGCCTGTTTCTCCAACTTGTGTCTCTGTCCTCCCCCAGCCCCAGCTGCAATAATTTGGCACTTCTGGAATGCCTACACCAAGGGAGTGCAGTTCCCCAGGAACCACAGGGGTGGTGGCAGAGGGGTGGCAGCAGAAAGCCCTGTGCTTCCTCCACTCAGGGAGGCTTGGGGCCAGCGGCAAACCAGGTCAGGGAGCAGCATGTGCAAATGCCTGGCCAGGTAAAGGCGCGCGAGAATCCCGAGGCAAGTCACAAATGGGCATTGAGCGGTGGTGGTTGTCGGGGCGAGGGGTGGAGATGGTTGCTCAAGACACAAGGAAGCGGAACCCGGACTAAAGCTAAGGAAAGGATGCGGCGTGGGGCAGGCAATGGAGGCAGGCGGGAAACACGGTCCCCTCAAGGCGCCCACGGTACCTGCGAGCAGATACGCTGGACAGCGGCCCGGGCCGGGTCGGGGCGACAGTCAGTTCGCACAGCCCCTGCAGGGCCTGCCTGGGCGAAGAGGCTAGAGGGACGAGCCGGTCC
>PVKM010022947.1:0-21480 GCA_004027735.1 Carollia perspicillata | reverse complement strand
TGCATAGGTTCTTTTGGAATGGTGTTTCAGGGTTCTTGGGATATAATCCCAGCAGGGCAATTGCTGGGTCAAAAGGCAGTTCCATTTTTAGTTTTCTGAGAAAATTCCATACTGTTTTCCATAGTGGTTGTACCAGTCTGCAATCCCACCAGCAGTGAACTAGGGTCCCCTTTTCTCCACAACCTCTCCAACACTTGTTTGTTGCTTTGTTTATGATGGCCATTCTTACTGGTGTCAGGTGGTATCTCATTGTGGTTTTAATTTGCATTTGTGAGAAATACTTGGTTGCCTCTCGCACATCCCCAGCCGGGGACCTGGCCCACAGCCCAGGCACGTGCCCTGACTGGGAATCGAACTGGCGACCTTTCAGTCTATGGGCTGATGCACAATCCACTGAGCCGCACCAGCCAGGGCTGTTAGTTTGCTTTCTTTTGTTAGATTCCCCATATAAGTGAACTCATCACACCTGACTCTCTTAATCCCTGCTTTCCTGGGTGAGGGCAGGGCCCTCCCTTCCCGGAGGAGAAGCCGTTACAGCGTCTGTCTGTGTCCTCCTTTTTGACGCTCCCCGGGATGGACTCGGTGCTTCCCTGCTCTCCCAGCCGATGCCAGCCCTAATTCGTCCCTGGTCTGTGGCTCTGTGTGCCTGTCCCCATGCAGTTTTGTCCAGGCATCTGCAGGAGCATGGTCTCGTCTCAGCCCTCCGAGTTAGGGAGGAGGGGGCCCACGGGGAGGGATGCTGGTCCTGGGGGATCTGCCACCTGTTTGCCGTCATGGCCGTCCTTGTCCCCCCAGCCGCAGCTTCTGTCCTCACCCACTCCCTCTCGCTCAGTCTGTTGTGTGAGGGAGCGAGCCAGGGGCAGGTGAGGGTGTCTTCAGGGGCTGTCACTGGAGGGAAGCAGCAAAGGCTGGCCCTGGGTGTGGTCGCGTTTCGTTTTCCCTCTTTCAGCCAGTCCTGGCTGGCTGCTCCCCAACCCATCCACCGGGTGTTTCCTGGGTGTCTGCTGTGTCCCAGGCATTGTCACAGTGCTGAGGGCATCAGTGAACGAAACACACCACAGCTCTTGCTCTCATGAGCTCTAATCCATCCCCAGGCCACACGGGAAGTCTGGTTGCTGGACTCAATGGCTGGGGGTCCCCGCTGCCTACCTTGTGGGAGTCGGGCATTCTGGGGACAATGAGGGGATTTTCTACCCTAATCTAGGGCCATCGTTGGGGGTAGAAGGCCAGGGCCCTCCTGAGGTCTCTGTGTGCCTGGAGAGGCCCTGACAGGAGGAAGGGGAGGGAAGACAGCCCCTGGAGGGGTGGCCCCAGGGGCTGGCACCTGTCTCTGATCCAGCCCCTGTCCTCAGGGTGTCCTGCTGAAGCGGAGCGGCAAGTCCCTGAACAAGGAATGGAAGAAGAAGTACGTGACGCTCTGTGACAACGGCCTGCTCACCTACCACCCCAGCCTGCACGTGAGTCTGGGGCGAGGGCCGGCCCTGGGGAGGCTGGCAGCAGAGGCACAGACACAGGGCGGAGGGGCTGACTGTGGGACCGCAGGGAAGCAGACCTTAGTGAGCGCAGGTGGACGCTCACTTGAGCTGAGGAAGGACCTCACTTTGGTGGCTTGGGAACTGCACAGACCCCGAGACCCAGGCCCTCGGGGCTGAAGGTCACACTCGAGCTCTGGTTGTGGCCGAGCCTGTTGGAGAGGACTCTCCCGCAGGGACGGTGACCCAGGCTAGGCTGGTGCGGGCAGTTAGGCTCTGCGTGCTACATCCTACTTGTCTGAAGAGCCGAGTGGGTCCCCTTTACGTGGAACTGCTAAAGCTGGGGGGCTGATGGTGCCAGCCAGGTGTCTTCAGGGGAGTCACACTAGTGGGGGCACCCTGGGCCTGGGATGCTGGAGAGCTGGGGGTCAGTGATACCAGGTCTGTGGAGAATGGCTTGGGGACTTGGATGGGTCCCCTAGTGGGGTGGCGATGTCTGTGGGTGCCTGGCCTCTGGCTGGGGTGAGGGGTTTGCAGTGGCTATGGAGTGAGGCTCCCCGACCCTTCCTTCTCCCCCCTCCCCTCACTGCGTGGCTCCAGCACACAGCTGTCACCAGAATCCATCTCTGTCACCACCCCACTGTGGGGCTAATGAGTTCTCCTGTGAAGCCCCTCAAGCACAGCACGTGGGCCAGCCCCACCCCCGGCCCAGAGGCCCAGGGCCCGCCTCAGAGGGCCCTTGCCTGCCTTCGGATCCATACAAGGTGTCGAGGAGGCCCCAGCCGAGAGGTGCTGGGGTCCACGGACCTGGCCAGATCAGGTCCTGAGAGTGCCACCCAGACAGCCCTGCTGAGCACACGTGGAGGAAGCCTGGCCTGGGGAGAGCCAGCAGGCAGCCCCTTCCCAGTCCGACCAGCGCCCAGGTGGGCCCATATTTGATTCCTCGGGCACTGGCCCTCCTTCCCCTGGGCCCAGGGGACTGTACTGGCTGGACTGTCTGCTCCTGGCCTCCCTTATTCTGCAGGCGGGAGCTTTTGCTGGGATACCTGGCGGTTAGAGGGGCCGCACTCGGGTGACCTTGGATACTTAGTATGACGGCTCCCGAGCGCTGTCCTCTCCCCCACTCTGGCCTCCGCCTGACACTCAGACCCGGGCCCACTGCTGAGGCAGTGACACCACGAGAGGCAGCCGGTTCCAGAGGCATCTCAAAGTCGGGGGCAGCCTGTGGGTACAGAGTCTCTCCCAGAAAGGCATCGGAGCTGCAGGATTCCCCAACCGAGCAGGGCCCGGGGGCACCGTGCCCGTGCCCAGGCCGGGGCTGAGCCCCCAGGCAGGATGCACGCGCTCTCTGCACAGGCACCGCCTTGCCCGCCGAGCCGGAACTGGCATTCCGGAAGCATCCACTTTCCCCTGCCTGTGTGCGGGGTTGGGGTGAGGGCCCTTAGCCTTTCCCCTTTGCTTCCTTCCTTCTGCTTTGTGCTGCCTTGGGTGGGCGCTGTGCTCCATCCTCTGTTCTTGTCCCCAGGCCCCAGATTGTGGGGAAGGCCAGGGTAAAGGGAAGGGTGGTGGTGAGGGTCTCAGACATGGGAGGAAGTGCAGCTTTGGGTTTGGGTTAGGGTTGGGAGGCAGGGTGAAGGCTGGACAGAGCGCTGTTTCTACATAAACTTAGCACGCTGCAGAGCCAAGGCAACAAAGACTGGGCCATCAGAGTCACCCGGCCAGTGGCTGAACTGGGACTTGGACCCATGACTGGCTCCAAGCATTCCCTGGATTTTTCGGCACTCGCCAAGAGCGCCTCGCTTCGGGGCTGGCTGAGGAAGCCGCTGGAGAGTTAGCATCAGGGCAAGCGTTGCCCAGACTTCCTGTCACACAAGGAGGTGGGCCGGGCTGGGCGTCTGGGCTCCTGCGAGCCTCTGAGCCCCTTCCAGCACCGCGCTCACTGCACTGTGTGTCGCTCTGTGTGTTCAGGAGCCTGGGACAGGCTCACAGGGGGCTCTGCTGGCTCAGGCCCCAGCCGGGCCCGCTCTCGCGCTCCTGGATGCAGGATGAGGTCGAGTGTGCAGCTCCTTTGAGAGCTTGGGCTCCCCGTCCGTCAGCTCTTCACTGTCTGCCCTTCAGCTCTGCGTTCAAAGTGCATGTCCTTCCCACACACCGAATGCTGGGGGAACTGGCACGTGCAGATGGTGACGTTAGGCACACATGCCCTGTAGATGCTTCTTGTCTCATTCGGAAGACAGAAATCGGGTTCCGAACTGTGCTTAAGGAGGAGGCCACAGGAAGGCCGAGCCAAGGGCCCCGCGTGCGGCTGCGGGAACGGGGCTGGGTTGGCTCCGGCAGAGGCTGCTTCACTTGGGCCGCCCCGCCTGCCTCTTGACTTCCTTCCCTGCTTGCCCCTGGGCTCGCGTTGCTGGCTTGCCTGCCCCCATCCCTCCTCCTCCAGCTCGAGCAAGCTCCTTACTTGCCCGCAGTGAGCAGGCTCGCTGCCGCCCGGTGAGCCGCCCCTTTGGGGTGCCGTGCAGTGGAAGGACTCTTGGGAACTCCAGCGGCGTGCACAGAACTCTTGGCTTAGCTGGCTCCCAGCCAGAACAGCTCTTGCCTGAGACTCACCTGCCGGTGACTCACCTGCCGATGGAGGTCGGCCGGGCCGGAGGGGCCGGAGGGGCCGGAGGGGCAGAGGAAGGGCTGGTGGGCAAGCCTCGCGCCTTGTGCTCGATTCTCGCCTGGCCCAAGAGAGCCCGCCACAGCCTCCCCCATTTTGCAGCCAGCGGAGCCATTCACACAATCACCTTCTGTTAATTCTATCTGCAACATCAATTAAATTGTTTGTAGAAACTAATTGAATGTGGCTTAATCACACATCTTAATAGCTTTCCACGCTCTGAACTCGTTGTTAATTCCAGTAATAAAACGAGATGAGAACGCTGGCTGGGTAATTAGCGAGGAGGCTGGGGAAGAAATTGCTGTTTGATGGTGGGTAATAAAGGCAGCCGTGGTGACCGCTCTCCTGAGCAGCCGCCACGGCTGCCACCACCGCGCTCCCCGTTCTGCTGACGGAGGGAAACGCCGCCGCTCTGCCCTGGCGCTGTCCCTGCTGCTGCTCCTCGCACCCCTCGCCACTCTCCTCAGGGCCGGACTCCGTCTCTTGGTGGTATGGCCCTGGAGCTGGCCTGGCACTAGGCACAGAGTGGAGAGCCTCTGTCTGCAAGGTCAGAGGTGCCAGCAGGGCTGGTCCTTTCCCTTCTGTCGGGGTCTGGTTCCTTGGCCCTGAGTGGAGCCCCTCTGTGCAGCTCTTGGCGTAGGGTCAGCTTTCCCTCCATGTCCCAGCCCAAGCATCCCAGGGCTGCCATGGGTCCTGAAAACTGTGGCAGCTGCTGTGACCTCCTTGTGAACTAGAGCAGCCCAAGTCCCTCCCCAAGGAG
The DNA here is from genome assembly GCA_004027735.1 of Carollia perspicillata. Lineage (NCBI taxonomy): Eukaryota > Metazoa > Chordata > Mammalia > Chiroptera > Phyllostomidae > Carollia > Carollia perspicillata. The sequence goes on along the minus strand of PVKM010022947.1, from coordinate 16,589 downwards.
AGGGACTGCAGTTGTGGCTTTGGCCCAGCCAGCTGTTGACAGTTGTTTGGAGCGGCCAATCCAAGATGTGGTTGTGTGCAGGGCCCCAAGCTGAGTATGTACAGGGACTCGGGATAGGTGTGTGCCAAAGCCGAGTCAGTGGGACGTTGGGGCTCGAGGCGGGGAGGGCTGAGACAGTGAGGTCACACGAGGGACGCTGGGCTGAGAGCAGGACCAGTGGGCCAGCAGTGACTGCGTGGAGTGGGCTGAGTTTGTGGGAGAAGGGACAGAAGTGGTAGGCACCGGAGGGGGCAGCAGAAGGGCTCCTGGGCTCGTTTCCCTCCCTGCCACCGTGGGAAGGCTCAGCACTGGACACAGAGGCCTGGCCGCTCTCAGCAGAGTTGGGTGCGAGGGGTGGCGAAGGGGTGTTCCTGCGGGTGGAGACTGCTCAGGGACATCTCAGTGACGTCGTTCTCTGGTTCTGAGGCACGAAGCAAACACCCTCGGAGCAGTGTGCGCCGGAGGCCAGGCACTTGGCACCGTCCCTCACAGTGGTCTAGGTGGTGGCAGGGAGGGATGTGTCCCTCTTCGGACACACGCTTCCGGGAGCTCTTTCTCCCTTAGCCGGCCAGACCCCTCCGGTCCTTCTGAAGGGAGGCCCGTCTGCCCCTGAGGGTGTCGGCTGCCTGGAGAACACAAGGCAGCCACAGGCGCAGCCAGGCCTCCCTGGAGCTGGCCTTGGGTGGTGGGGCCCATGTGCTGGCGTTGGTGGTACCCCTTCCTCCCCATGGCCCCCCCACTGGTCCCCAACCGTGGTGACATCCAGCCTAATGAAGAAGCGCAGGAGGGAGGCTGACGTTGGGTGCTCTTTTCTGCTTCTCGCTCCGCCTCTCAGCCCAGCTGCCACGTGGGGAGGGAGGGGCTAGGAGGGGCCAGAGCTGCCTGGGGCCCACCTGGCAGATGTCCTCAGTCTGCAGGATGTCCTCTGGGTCGTTCCCAGAGTGATGGCAGCACGTTCCAGAGGCAGCATGTCCATCTGCTTTTTTAAGCGGAGGACACTGTCACTCTTCGCTGAAGCTAACAGGTGCGAAGGTGGGAGAATGCCGGTGACAGGGAGTCCAGTGCCCCAAAGTGGGCACAGATAGTAGGGCTCGGCCTGTAAGGACACAAAGGCTGCATCTGAGATGGCGCTGTGCCGGGCAGGGACACTCTCAGATGCAGAGTGCCTAGAGGGGCTCTGGAGCACGGGGGGCATGACTCGGCGTCTAACCCGTGGGGCTCTGTGGGCCCGGCCTCTGCTCTCAGGGCCCCCGGCAGGGAAGGGTACGGGGGGCGGCGGGGAGCGGAGTTCGCAGTCCGGACAGAGAGACCCGTGCAGTGGGGAAAGGCGGGCGGGGCAGACCCAGGGGCAGGGTCATGGCTCTTTTCTGCCACGCCAGTGGCCACGCCCCTGTGGGGCGCTCAGGCCAAGGTGGCAAGGGCGGGACAGCAGGTCAAAGCACCAGGCAGCTCCCACTCTGGGTCTCTCCGGTGCTGACTGGGAGGCAGGGTGGAAGAAGTTGGCCTTCAAGTGCACAGCCTCACAAGTTGGAAAAGCCTGGGCCCGAACGTGGCTCCACTGCCTTCCGCCCGTGTGACTTTGGGCAGCTTAAGCTTTGAGAGCCTCAGTTTCATCATCTGTAGAGTGGGTGGTGTGAAGGTTACGTGCATGAGGTGACGTGTGGAAGAGAGACACACAGCTACAGTACAGTGACGGCCTGGCCCCGAGTGGGAAGGGGACGTGCTGGCAGTAATGGTGGTGTTATTACTGATGGTGGACTGGCTACCCTTACCCACTGGTATCTTTGACGCCATGAAGCCTGTCTCATAATTTCTCAGGACAGCAAAAGAAATCAGAGGCCTCCCTGTAGCTGTTGAACAAATATTTATTGTTAGGCGCTGCTCTAAGGACTGGGGGCTGCCCTAGGCTGTAAGTGTCCGTGCTGCAGTGGTGGGGCACGCGCTTCTGCAGACGGGCGTATGTGCTTAGGGACCAGCTCCCTGGGGCCTGAGGAGTCTGTCACCTCCTCCCCGCTACTTGGGCCCTCTCTCCCGAAGTCCCTTGCTGGTCCAGCACGTGGCCAGTGTGTCGCATCCTGAGCCATCTCCCCCAAGGGAGGCCCGAGCCTCACTCAGCTCTTGGCTCCAGACCATTCTCTTTTCCCTGATTCTACCCGCTCCTGGCCGAGTGCCCTGGAGCTGCGTGTGGTCAGCGTATAGATCTAGGTATAATCCAGACTTGGGGATATTCTGTGGGCCTCACAGTCCTGCTCTTAAACTTGAGCTCTCTGCCCTGGCTGATGTGGCTCAGTGGATTGAGTGCTGGCCTCCGAACCAAAGGGTCGCTGCCAGTCAGCGTGGGTGCCCCACATCAGGGCACACACCTGGGTTGTGGGCCAGGTCCCCAGCAGGGGGCATGTGTGAGGCAACCACACACTGATGTTTCTCTCCTCTTCCTTCCTCCCTCCCCCTCTCCGAAACTAAATAATAAAAATAAAAAAGCCTTTGAACTTGAGCGTTCCCTCCCTACGCCAGCCATCCCAGGCAGCTCACAGAGACAGACCTAGGTGTTGACAGTACCGCCACAGATGACCTGTCCTAACGAATCGTCTGTCTTACCCACACGGCCCTTAGGATTACATGCAGAACATCCACGGCAAGGAGATTGACCTGCTGCGCACGACAGTGAAAGTGCCAGGGAAGCGCCTGCCCAGAGCCACGCCAGCCACAGCCCCAGGCACCAGCCCCCGGGCCAACGGGCTGGCCTCGGAGCGGAGTAACGCACAGCTGGGCGGGGGCACAGGTGAGGGGGCTGCTGAGGTGGGGGTGGGGGGGCACATGGAGACCATTGCCCTTTTTCCTGGAACAGTGGGGACTGCTGACACAAAGCCTAGGGACGGTGTTTGGGGTGTCGCTCTCCGGCTGGGTCCTGTGGGCTCCAAACCTGCCAGCCACCCGGCATCGTGCTCCAGCAGCTTGCCCAACAGGCTGGCGGAAATGCTGTCCTCGTGGCGTTGCGGGCAGCAGCGGAGGCACAGCCCCGCTGATGGTTTGGAGGGCAGAACGGGGCCAGGTGGCCTCATGCTGACAGGTGGCATCATCGGTCCCGGGACCATCTCTCGAGGCAGGTGACGGCGAGGGCAGGACCTTGTGCACACATGGCTGGTGTCTCAGCCCAGCTTGCTGTGTGGGGATGGAGCGGCTAGAAGGCAGACAGAGTGGCCTGGGGCCTACCTGGCATGTGTCCTCAGTCTGCAGTGAGAGGTGGGGTCTTTGCTCAGGGAGGACCGAAATGTGGCGAGAAGCTGGCGGCCCGGCAGATCCCACCACGTGGCCAGCAGGCCGGAGAGAAGAGCTAGAGCCCGAGACAGTCTGAGCTTGAGGTGGGGCAGCATTTCCTTGGCCAGTCCTTCCTTTCCCACAGGTCCTGTGGGTTCAGGCGAAAGACACTGTGGCCCTCCCCAGGCCTCCTGGGCTCTGAGCCACATCGCTCTTTGGAGGGCTGTCCCTCCCGTGCTCAGTCCCTCGCCCCAGGTCCGCCTTGGCTTTTGGACCCTTCCTCCCAAGACCTCATATCCCCGTTGTTGTGCTAGATAACCAGATGTGGTTTTCCCCTGACCCAGAAACAGCTGCTCAGGCATTGTCCTGCCCTCCTAGGTGCTGCCACTGTGTCCCTGCCCCGGGGGTTAGCTCTTAGCATGGGTGTGCTGCGTTCCACACAGATGCAGGCTGTTCTTGTCACAATGGACATTTAGTGGACAGGGGCTGGGGTACTTAGTCCCTAGAATGGATGGAACAGACCCCAGAGAAGCACCCCACTCAAAATGCTGATAGGCCCTGCATTGAGAAGTCGAGGTTATGGAAGGTGGGCGGGGCAAGGGCCCTGAGCAAGGCACCTGCACTGGGGTGTGTTTTCAGCTGGAGGCACTGGAAGAGGTGGAGGGGAGGTGGGCACTGACATCTGTTGAGTGAGGTGAGCCAGGTACAAGGAAGTCTATGTCATGCCCCATCTCCCAACTCTGTGCAGTTGAGATCATCATCCCCGTTTTATGGATGAGGAAACAGGGCTCAGAGGTTAAATATCTGGTCTGGAAGAGCTGTGTTCTGCCCTCTCCCACCCTGAGCTGAGAAAGCAGCCCTTGAGCTGTGCAGAGGGAGACCCTAGTGGATGGGGGAGGAAAGGAAGCTACGGCAAAAAAGAGAGGTACCCGTCGGGGCAGGGTGCCTCCTGTGGGGGTGCACTAGGGGAGGGTCTGGCTTTATGGCAACCACAGGAGGCCATTGCAGCCCCCGTGCTGTGCCTGGAGGGTGGCTCAGGGCTGCTGGGAAACCCCTAGCATGGAGGGGAGGGGCTAGAGGTCAGCCAGGGCCCCAGGAACTCTCTCAGAGCTGCTTGGGGACAATGAGGGTCAGCCTCCCGTCAGGCTGAGGGTTTCCCCCGTCATACTGGAGGAGGTAGAGTATCAGTGCCACCTGGAGGGGAACCTTTCTTTGAAGGCAGGTAGCACAAGAAGCTGGACTGTTACCGCGAAGAGGGAAACAGTAAGGCCCTCTGTCCAGTCACGTTCCCGGGCCCCGACAGCCCTCACCTGGGGAGCAGGAGTGGCACGCAGAGGAGGGAGGTGCACTCGTCACACCCGCCCGCATCATTACCGGCGCCCACGCACCCTTGCCGACGGGCCCCGAGCTCGCGTCCCCTCCGCCACGCGCTGACACCGACCTCGTGCACACTCACACATGTCTCCTGCTCACCGGGCGATGTTAACATCTCATTATCTTTGTTACTGTAATTACATTATCCGCTGCTTTATGCAGAATTATCCTCCGAGGACTAATTGATGGCTCCATGTTTAATTCATTAATCATTAGCATCAAATTCGACAATTACAGTGCACACTGATTGTGGGATTGCAGGCGTAATGAGGGGAGAATTAACAAAGAAAAGGGAGAGTACTTTTCCTCCCTGGGGTTTGGGTTGGGGGCTTGGTGAGGAAGGTGGGCCTGTGCTCTTTGGGTGGGGATGGGGACAAGGGAGTAAGATTTGGAACCTGGGAGTGGGGAGAAGCGAGGTGTCTGAGAAGTTAGGGACTGAGCTGTCCCTCTGGAGAGTTTCCTGACCCTGAGAAAGGCTGTTTGCAGGGACCTGAGGCCAGAACGGGAAGGGGGCAGGATTCTGAAGGAAGGTCAGCATGCGGCCTGGAGGGGACCAGAACGGGGTAGACTGGCTGCAGTCTCAATGCCACATATGTATTAATAAGCACCTACTGTGTGCCTGGTCCTGCTTTGGTATAAATACAAGAGAAACACAAAACTTGCCCTCCACCTTTCAGTGGCATATAGTCCCCAGAGGATTAGGGGTATCTGGCCTGTTCCTTTTCCTTCTAGTGGCTTCAGTGCAGAGCTTCCCACCCCTAGGCTTCCAGAAGTTCAGCCCGTGTGCTCCAAGGGCTGGTTTGAAGCCTGGTGTTTGCTGCTTGCTCTCTTCAGCTTTGTCCAGCTTGCAGGCCCATCTCTGTTTCTTTACTACTCTCCAGCTCCTGGCCAGGACCTCCACTTTCGGTCAGATGCCTTGGGTGTGGGCTACCTGTCCTGTGACCTCCCATGGCCATTGCCTCCTGGCCTCCGCCCCACCCCTCTTAGGTGGACTGAGGCGAGAGGGCAGCATCAGCCCTTTAAGTGTTACGGGCTGTGGGGGCCCATGGCCGTCCCCAGTCTCTCCACTGGTGACTCCATGCCTGGGGAGGAGGCAGGGGGTTCTGAAGGTGCTCACAGCCCTGCCTGCCCGGCGTGGCTCTCCTGGAGCCTTCGGTTCCCCTTGGCTCTGCCGTTCTTCCCTGATGGGAAACGAAAGATTAATTTTTTCCAGCCCAACAGGATAATTACTAATACTAATTAGACATAATTACTTGAATTTGATACACTTATTTCTCGTCAGAATGGCAGCAAATCTGAGGCAGAGCAAGTGGCATATGTGGACAAGAATGTGGGGTGCAGGGTCCTGACCAGAAGGGAGAGGGGGCTGGGGATAACGGCATGATGAGGGTCTCTGCAGTGATGGGGGTATCAGTACCCCCCGCCCCCATACTTCTGGGTCCCAGGAGAGGGGACGGAAGTGTGCACCTTCACGTGCATGGAAGGAGGGGTGTGGAGTCTGGGAGCAGCTGCCTCCTAAGGCAAGGAAGGCCAGTGTGAGGCCTCTGGTTCTCCAGTAAGCCTGGCCTGGGACCTGGGACCTGGGACCCGGGACCCCCCGCCCCGCCCCGCCCCCATTTCTGGTCAGTCTCCTGTTGGAATGCCTCAAGCTGTTCAGGAAAGCCCACACGCACCCCTCCCCGTGGCCTTCCCTCCAGCCTGATCCTTCCCCCCCCCAGGCGCTCCCCACTTGGCCAGCCGCCCTGAGGGGCTGCATCAGCGCTCCTGCTCCGTTTCCAGCGCAGACCAGTGGAATGAGGCCGCTGCCTGGCCCGCAGGTATGCAGGATCGGGCCAAGGGACTGGAAGGCGGCTGTGCAGTGTTTTTGGCCTGGGTGGCTGTGATTGGACAGTGCCCAGGCCTGGGGGAGGGGCCCAGTGGAGCCCTCAGGGGCTGGCGCAGGGGCTGTAATGTTCCTCCAGCCTCCACTTGCGCTTCCATCCTTCCGTCCCTCTCGTCAGTGGCCAGGCACTAGAGACCCTCCCTCTGCAGCTTCTCGGCCTGCCCGCCACTGTCCCCAGGCGGCGCTGGTGGTGGCTCCCGCATCTCCATCAGCCCCCTGCGCAGCCAGCTCATCAGCCTCACCGCAGGGGGACAGGGAAGCGGGGCTGAGTAGGGAGGTCGAAGGCTGGGGGCTTTAAACATGTTCTGAAGGCGGCAACTCGCCTGCAGGGAGAGGGGGTCCCAGCAGACAGGATCCAGGGAGTAGCCCGGAAAGGTAGTGTCCCCAGCCGTGCCGGCTTCTCTCCTGGGGTGGGTTGAGGCCCCACCCTGTCTAAAACCACCGCCTTCTCTCTCCCCTCCCACCTTCCTCTCCTCAGCTCTCCTTCATTTTCTTTCCCCTTTGTCCATTTTTGTACCTTGCTTGCATCCCCACGCCCCCTCTCCTTACTCCTCCTGCCCCTTCAGTCGGTGCCTGCACATGGCCCTGTGTGTGCCTCTCTCCTCACTCTCCCCCAAATCCTAACCCTTGGGCACAGATCCTGGGAGTTCTGAAGGCTAAAAGGAAAATGGGTGCAGCCCCGCCCCCTTTCCTAAGTGAGGGTGTAAGAGGGAAGAGAGCTCAGGTACTAGAGCTGGGCTGCAGCCCAGGCCAAACCTGCCCCTCCCACTGCCCCCCACTGGGCAGTAGTCCCTGGGCATTAACTTTTCTTCCTCTATTTGCCTCCCAAAGGCCTTTCACAGGGTTACCCAGGCCAGACTACCCACCCCATAGAAGTCCTGCCCTCTTCTCCACCCCCAGCCTGAGTTCTGACCCAGGAAGGTGCTGGGCACTCACTGCACAGGGAATCCGCCCAGCTCCTGACCCAAGTCCAGGCCCCCTGGGGAGTGAGTGTGCAGGGCTTGAGAACGGATCTAGGGCCCTTCCCAGGTCACCATCCCTAAGGCCTGTGCTGGCCTTGGCGGGGCGCCTCTGTTGAGTCTGGAAGGAGGAAGGCAGAGAGGGAGGGAGCGTGTCTGCCTCTAATGAAGTTTGACATTTAGTGGTGAGCGCTGGGTGGGGTGTGGGAGACGGGAGCTTGATTAGCGCGCTCTAATTGACAGTAATTAGGCAGCTCCCTGATTGTTTCTAATTCTGCTATTAATTGTGAGGAGCGGGGAGTGTGATTGAGGATAAATTTGGTGCGGAGCTTCTGGGGCTTCAGCTCCCTGTGAGTTCCCTGGGCCACCTTCTACCCCTCCAGGTTGCAGAAGCCAACCTTTCCTCCTCCTCTTCATCCTGCTCCTCCTGACCTTCCTACACTCTCCTCTCCCCACCTTCTCCTCCACTGAGGCTGGCAGGCGTTGGAACTGGGGCTGGCCCGGCAGAGGCTCTCCTAGGGATGCTAGGCAGGACTTGTGCTCTGCCCCCACCTCCCCTCTGCCCACACTTCTCCAACTCTCCCCTCCCCAGCCAGTGGCTCAGCTGAGGTGCTCAGCTCCAGCCCCAAGCTGGAGCCTCCCCCATCTCCCCACTCCAACCGGAAGAAGCACCGGAGGAAAAAGAGCACCGGGACCCCCCGACCAGACGGCCCCAGCAGTGCTGCCGAAGGTTAGGGGGACCCAGAGGGAAACCGGGCACAGGAGGTGGGCAGTGGGACTTGGGGATAGTAGTCTGAAAGTATTACATTAAGGGCTTTTAGTAATAATTGTCAGTGAAAGTAGTTCTGCAACTTCTTTGGCAGTCTAGACCCAAGTGTCTTAGAAAAGCTCTTTTTTCTGCCTAGCTTAAGCCCTTTCCTTGAACGTGAGCTCGCTTCCTTTATTCTCAGAGAGGGTGAAAGCACATAGGCGGCCGCTCCAAAGCTCTTCCAGGACTTGCGGAAAGGAGGACCATATTTTCTGTGTCTCTTGTATCACCCATTGAGTTTAATGAGTGCTGGGCACATAATAGGTGCTTAATACGTGTGTACCGATGGGCTGCGTCTCTCCTCAGTCACCTGCGGGCTAAGGGATACCAGCTGCTGGGTTTTCCATAGGCCCTCTGGCGTAATCCTTTATCATAGTGTCGCTTCTCTGGTTTCCCCTCAAGTGTCTTCAAAACGTTCCTCTGCTCAATGGTTGGAGTCTCTCTCTGATGCTGACACCTAGTTGGTCAATTCTGTTCTGATTGTCAAGGTTAGGGATGTGGGTAGGTGGACGGAGACCACCTCCATGGGAAAGAGCCACCTTTCCCAGCCACCCTGTGATACCGTGATGCTTAGTGTTCGTGGCATGGGGTCCACCCGTCCCGGGGGACTGAGCCCCAAATGCTGGCATTGAGGTCATTCAAAGGCAGTGCTGAAAGCAAGGGGAGGTGGAATTGTGAGCCTAAGGAGGGAAAAGGTGCCAGTTTTCTTTTTCTGGGAAGGCAGTTCTGTTGAGGGCACCCTGAGAATGGGAGTCCAGCAGGGGGACTTCCAGGGGATGTCAGTGTCATTGAGGTGAGAGGCTGCCCTGGGCAGAACATGTGGCTCAGGCCTCTGCCTGGGGCTCAACCTTGGGCCTCCAACAGGTACCTGAGCTGTCTCTCCAGCGCCCACGACACATTCACACTGCTTGTTAGGAACTGTTCACCCATGGGGCGTTGGCCACTGGGAATGAGATTCACGTGGCTGTCTTCTGGGGGAGCAGGACTTAGAACAGCTTGACCACATTGCTAAGGGTCACAGTCCGGCCCACAGTGCTGTCACTGCAGGTGTCCTCAGGTGCCTGTCTGCTCACACATCCTAGTTCATGGAGAAAACCTCTCCTCTCCCCATCACTTGCCCTTCCTGCCTGTCTATGCCAGGGTAGTGGGGGAGGGGCCCAGCTCCCAGGAGCCCCACACTGACGCCGTCAGGAATATTGGGTTTAATGAGCTGCAAAATGAGGCGGCTGCAGCTGACATGTACGGATGGTGCCCACTCCCGCCTCCCCCACCCTCTCCCAGCATTGCCTCCTAGCACCCCATCACAGCCCCCAGATACTCAGCTCTTCTTGCTCCAGGAAGCACCCCGATTTCCAGACCCATTGCTGGCAGTGCCAGTGAAGCCGAAACCTTGTGCCCCCATCTGCTGTCACTGAGGCTCCACAGGTGGTTAGGAGTGGGAGGGCGAGGCCCCACACTATCGCAAGTTTACTCCCTCCGCCCTTGCAAGTCGCCCCAGAGAGCACAGCCCTTGAGGCCGGTGTCGGGGGAGGATGGGTTCCAGGAAAGTAGGGGGTGAGTGGAGTTGTGCCAGTGGTAAATGCTCTGTCCCCCACAGAGGCAGAGGAGTCCTTTGAATTTGTGGTGGTGTCCCTCACCGGGCAGACGTGGCACTTCGAGGCCTCGACAGCAGAGGAGCGAGAGCTATGGGTACAGAGCGTGCAAGCCCAGATCCTCGCCAGTCTGCAGGGCTGCCGCAGCGCCAAGGACAAGGTTGGCATGGAGACCTCAGTGGGGTGGGACCCGAAGGTGGCCTCATGACTGACCAGCCACCTCCTGTCTCTCCCACTGTGGCAGACTCGGCTGGGGAACCAGAACACAGCTCTGGCTGTGCAGGCCGTCCGCACTGTCCGTGGCAACAGCTTCTGTATCGACTGTGACGCCCCCAGTGAGTGGCAAGGCTGGGGTGTGCAGGGCCAAGCTTGGGGGCAGCTTAGAGAAGAAGACTCCACAAGCGCTGTAGAGAAGGCTTGCTGAGGAGCTCCCAGTAGACCTGGGAAGGGTGCGGGGATGGGGAGGAGGACTCCGCTGGTGGTCTCACTGGAGGCCTGTGAGCTTCACCATGCTTCTTCTCCTTACCTAGATCCAGACTGGGCCAGCCTGAACCTGGGTGCCCTGATGTGCATCGAGTGTTCAGGGACCCATCGACATCTGGGGGCCCACTTGTCCCGGGTTCGTTCCCTTGACCTTGATGACTGGCCACCTGAGCTGCTGGCTGTCATGACTGCCATGGGCAACGCCCTGGCCAATAGCGTCTGGGAGGGGGCCCTGGATGGCTATGCAAAGCCAGGGCCTGATGCCTGCAGGTGAGTGGATGGGACCCTGAGGCCAGCCAGGAGGGGAGATCAGTGTTCCCGTACAGGGAAGATTGGGGATGGTGCCAAGTGGCTGTGACAGTGCTGGAAGGGTTAAAACTGGCCGTTGCTGTGTTGGCCCCCTTGGGGTTCCCTCCCCCCTCCCTGCCTGTCACTCAGGCGCCTCACAACAACAGGCCCTTTCTGAGTCGTTATCAGCAGGTCAGGGGGCCAGCAGGAGGCGCATGCGCAGGGCCCTATCTACACTGTGGTGCGAAGGCCCTAGCCTGAGCTCTGAGATGGGGAGAATGGGTGGTAGATAGGGTTGTGGTGGGCCCCCAGCACAGGCCCCCACCCCCTTTGTTCCAGTAGGGCCAGATAAGCTGCCACAGAGCCCTGCCTGGAATCTTCCTGCCCTTGCGGCCCCTACATCCCTGCTGTCCCCAGGGGGCCTCCCTTCAGCGTTCTTTCAGCTTCTTCCACACCCTTTGCATTGCCCACTTGTCCCTCTGCCCGCCCTCTCGCTCTTAGGCTTCTCTTTTCTCTGCCCTGACACTTTCTCCCACTGTTTCTTCCTTGCTCTCCTTTTGGGTGTTGACGTCGTTTCCTGACCACCATCCCTGGCCCTGCCCTTCCTCGCTTACACCTCGATGCACCTGTGCTTTCAGAGAGGAGAAGGAGCGCTGGATACGGGCCAAGTACGAACAGAAGCTATTCCTGGCCCCGCTGCCGAGCTCGGATGTGCCACTAGGGCAGCAGCTGCTCCGGGCCGTGGTGGAGGACGACCTGCGGCTGCTGGTGATGCTTCTGGCACACGGGTCCAAGGAGGAGGTGAACGAGACCTATGGGGACGGGGATGGGCGCACAGCTCTGCACCTGTCCAGTGCCATGGCCAATGTTGTCTTCACACAGCTGCTCATCTGGGTGAGTCCTGGGCTCCCGCCTGCCCTCCCAGCCTCACCCCCATGGGCTCCTCTGACCTGCCCTGACATCCTTCTTACCTCACCCCTTTGAAAGCCACCTCCTTTTTCTCCCCAAGCACCCATCTTTCGGGCCACATCATGCCAACTGTGAAAATGTGCTTTCTTCTGCAGTATGGGGTGGACGTGAGGAGCCGGGATGCCCGGGGCCTGACTCCACTGGCCTACGCACGCCGGGCAGGCAGCCAGGAGTGCGCAGACATCTTGATCCAGCATGGCTGCCCTGGGGAGGGCTGCGGCTTAACACCTACCCCCAACAGAGAGCCGGCCAATGGCACCAGTGCCTCTGCTGAGCTGCACCGAAGTCCGAGCCTCCTATAAGGCCCAGGAAGAGGGCAGAAGGACTCCATACCCTGGGAACTTTCCTGCCTACAGACACTGGGGGAAACCAAGGCACAGAGACTGAGTACTAGGGACACACAGAAAGGAAGGAGGAGAGGAAACAGGAAAAGAGCTAAATGGGGGAAGATGGATCAGAAGAGAAGTCCAGGATTTGAACTGCGGCAGAGAGGGGGTCGAGGGGTCCAGCCTCCCGCCCTACGGTGCCACTGAGAAGGGACAGGGCCCTTGGAGGTGCCTGTGAGGAGAGGGGAGCAGGACCTCGCCCTCCTCCAGCTTCCTACCCTCCAATCCCAGCCCCCTGCGAACTTTCACCCCAAAGTGGAGCCTGGATAGGGCACAGGACGGGGGTGCTGGGTGAAAGACAAGGGGGTGACCTGTGAGTCCCATGTAAATTTGTACATCGGAATATTTATGTTTGTGTACATAATCGGCGTGTGTGTATGATGAGCCAATAAACCAGACCGTGTGTGGCCTTGTTTTCTCCTTTTGTATCTACGCCCTCCCCGCTGCCTCTCAGTCCTGTCTGCTCACCTTCACTCTGGACTCCAGGGAGGCCTCTCTGTCTCTCCTCAGCCTTCCACGTGCAGCTTTCAGCCCTCTCGGCCCTCTCTTGCCGGGGGTGTAGAGTTTGTCAGCAGCACTGGCAGTGAACCCAGACGGGAGGCAGTGTGGAGCTCTGGAAGCTTCCTGCTGCCTTCTCTACTCATACTCCCGCCCCCCAAACTTCTCCAGCTAGTCTTCTTTTCATCAATATTCTATTTAGTACCTTCCTGCCATGCCCTGCACTTGCCAGAGTTCACCCACAGAGGGGGTGTAAGCATTGTCCCCCTTCCTACGCGTCTGGGAGCTAGCCCACACCTCCAGGTGCACAGGCAAGTACGCCAGTCGGTGCACGGGAGAGCTCTGAGGGTGCCTCGGGGGTGACCAGGTGCTCGCTAGGGCAGCAGGTCACTGATGGCAGAATCCAGAGCCCCTGCTTCTCCCTCTATCCCTTAGTGACACTAGAAAGAAGACTGAGGAGAAACCCCTCTGTCCCTGTTCTTGAAAGGTGAGAACTTGCTAAGTTAGAGTCCCTAACTCTGTCCACTAATGTTCCCTAATTTGCTCATAGAATTCCAACCTCTGTAGCTTCCCCCACAGCACATACCCTTCTAGAACCATCGTATTCTTTCCTGCCTCCTCCACTTCGCAGTGGGCCTTCTCGACCAATCTCATTTTACAGCAGAAAAGGATTTGGTATCTCAAGCTCCGTGAACGCTGTGATGGGGAGAAGGAGAGACCACAGTTAATGCCATGAGAAACAACGGGAAGTGTGTCTGGGACACTGAACAGTGGCCGAGCTGCACTGGGCCGCCGTGTCCTCTGCACAGAGATTAACGAGCTCACAGGTGGTGAGGGGGCGGCCCCGGCCTGCCCAGTCACTGACAGGCTGCCGGCGTCTACCTAGGCAGACAGGGCCCGGACACACCCAGGCTAAACTAGGGCCAAGCTCTTCATTTCCCCTCGTAATACAAACGGGAATGGAACCTCTCTCCTGAAGTCTGCCGACTGTTCCAAAGAGAAGAAAGCAGACGTGACAAAGCTTTCCTGTTTAATGGGTAAAGAGAAAAGTGCCGTGTTCGGAGCAGGAGGTCTAGAGGTGCACAGGGGGCAGGCCCCAGGCGGGGGACGGACAGACGTGGAGGTAGTTCACAGGAGAGGAGATGGTGTGTGGGGGGAGTTTCTAAGGAGGCTAGTGGTGGTTCCATTTTGTTTCGTTGCGCGTCCTTGTATTAGAGACAGGCGGACAGTAACTGCTCCGGGGCAGTAAGATCGGCGCTAAACTGGCTGAGGACAGAGGAGACAACTTTCCCAAGCCCTCTCACGGGTGCAGACAGACAGAGGCAGGTAGATCCACGTATATACAAACTTTACACAGAATAAATAAGGAGCTGTGATCGCTTCGGCTAGCTGTCACCCTGGGTTCCTCCCACCACTGTCAGAAGTGATTCCAGGAAGCTTTCGAGCCCTAGGCAGTTTAGAACCCACCCCTTCCCAGGAGTCCGCCTCAGTCCCAACAGCTCCTGGGCAATGAGAACCCAAGCCCCTTGAACCCTGAAGCCACAGTCCTGAGGGTCTCTGGTAATAAGCTCAGGGCCAAGCGCCCACAGCTCAGGTTGTCAGGAGAGCACACCTGGAGCTAACTGCATTGCCAATGGAGCCCCCTCCAGGGCACAATCACAGTGGTCGCCCCTCCGGTCCCAGAACCCTCACCCAGGCTCAGAGTAGGCTGAGGAGCCGGTCCTTCGCCTTCCCTAGTCCGCAGGGTCCCTTCAGGGCCGGGCCCCCTGTTCCATCTGTTGGTGCTGGCTCCGCACAGCGAATCTGTTGACGTGCACGGGTATGGGCACGACAATCTTGGGGTTTCTGACGGGCTCTCCAGAGCGGCTGCTGACATTCCCAGCTTTGATGCGCTTCCACTTGGCCCTCCGGTTCTGAAACCAGATCTTGACCTGCACCTCACTGAGCTTGAGGGCATGGGCGATCTGGGAACGCTCTGTCAAGCTCAGGTATTTCTTGCAGTGAAACTCCTTCTCCAATTCCAAAAGCTGTTCACTGGTAAATGCTGTGCGGCGCCTTCGGCTTTTGCCCCCAGGAGCTGCGACTCCTGCTGCCACTGGGGCTGCCTCCTCAGCTCCAGTCCCCAGGCTTCCCTTTAGCTTCGGTTTAGGTCCCAGGAGAACCCCCGGGCCCCCTGCAGAACTGTCCAGGAAACCGTCGTCCTCACTGTCACCGCCCGAGCCCTCTTCCTCCTGTTCGCTGCCTGCTGGGTCTCTCGCTGGTGCCTCCAGCTTCTCCTCATCTGAGCTGTACACCTTCCCCTCTGGGGAGTGAAAACCAATGGACAGGGAGGGAGAAGGCAGGAAAAGGCAGGTTGGAGGAGGCACATGGAACCATGACCAGGCATGGCCAGAACGACAGCAGGAGGAGACAGGTGTGGAGCAGATGAGATGCGGAGGGAGAAGAAAGCACATCCAGGGTGAGGGGTGGGGAAGAGGTTCAGGGAAGACAAAGAAATGGGAAGAAAGGTATTAACCAGCACAGATTTTACTACAGCAAAGCGAGGCAGGCAACAAGTGTCTGTCAAAGAAGCGCCATTTCCGGCTCTGTGTCCCCTCAACATTCCCACACCCCACCACATTCTGCCTACCCCACTACCTTCCCAGCTTTCTCCAAACCCAGGCCACGCAGCCCCAGGCTCCAGAGTGAAGCAGAGCAGGACCTGGCTTGGGATCCTTCCAGTTACTGTGACACCAGTGAGCAATGTAGGAGAACCTACTTTTGCAGGATGGGGTCAGGGGTGGGGGCTGTCAGTTCTGATTCTCCTAGGAATCCTGACCAGACACACTGGGAAGAGCTGGGTGTTGACCTCTCCTGTGTCTCTAGCATCTCATTTCCAGATGGGAACTTCAGGGTCAGCTGATTCCTCATCCTCACCCCTAACCCCAAAATCTGGGTCCAAGAAATACTACCCAAGGGCCTGGGAGCCAGGCTCCCTTACTGCACTGCCTTCGCAATTCGCCTTAACCAGATCGCCCAGCCCACAATTGGGACCCCTCTCTGCCACGTGCCACCGTATCAGTGACCAGTTTTCTTCCGTTACTTAGCCCCCTTATGCCCCTTTTGGTTCTTCTCCTCATTTAAAAACGTCATCGCTTTCCCACCCTCCCTCTTTCCCAGTCCAGGTTGCTGAGAAGCACCAATAGCTGCTTTCTGCTCAAGTTCAGAATCCTGAGGACCTTGAGCTTGATGCCAGCTGGGAACATGGAGGGAATATGGGAAGAAACAGAAAATGCAGCAAGGGAAAATAGAGATGGTGAAAAAATTTTTGACTCATTTAGTAGATTACTACTGATTATTTGTAATCACAGCCATATAAACATTTTAACCCATACATAATTCTAAAATTTAATTCAACTATTGGTTTTATTCTTCTCATCCACTGATATTTTTATTCTTCTTACAATTGCAAATAAATGCGTTACAAATGTTTTCAATATTTAAGTTTTAGAAAATCTCTTGTTTTCTGCCTAAAGGGCCAATAAAGAGTGAAACAACAACAAAAAAATCAAAAGAAAACCAACCAACAGGAAGGAAGAGAAAATGAAAAATCCGCAATCTAACAGCTTCTTACCCATGGAGTTCACTGTGTAAAGGCTGGGGGACTTCGCCAATGTGGGAGTGCATGAGCCTACCCAACCACGTGTCACACGTGCACATACAAACACACTCGGAGGTTGAGAACACAACGCAAGTCAACTTAAGGGAACGGTGAAACGTTTTATAAGGAAAACAGGTGTGCATGCGTATACATGGCTCTGACACCCGCCAGCACCCTGAGCTTACCGGCCGCTCTCCTCTGACTTCTCCCCATCTGCCGCCACGCCAGCACTAACTTCCCAGGGCCTCCGGGACCAGCCCAGTAACCTTCAATCCCCTTCTCCACCCCAGAGCTGACCTCACTGGTGCAATCTACACCTGTTCCTTTTCCTCAAGGGCACACCGACATGATCCTTAGAGGCCAGAACCTAGCCCACATCCACATGACCCACCTCCATCTCAGTCAGCTTCTTC
>PVKM010022946.1:0-21439 GCA_004027735.1 Carollia perspicillata | reverse complement strand
ATTAAATGAGGAAAGATGTATATAGATCTCATGAAGATGTGCCTAAGTTTACGTTGCCAAGGAAACACTGACGTCTTAGATTTTAAATGGAAGACTTTATATTTAAAGAATGTTGGAGTCAGTCGAATGTATTTTAAGAAAGAGCAAAGCACACACCACTTATTCCCAAATACCAACAAATGACACATGAAAATTGTACAAAGACAATTAAATGTGGGCAACAATCAACAACTATCAATTAACCCGAGTCATCTGAAGGCAGTACTGTTTAATGAAAAAGTGCTGGACTGGGAGTTAAAGGTTGAGGCTTCTGCTACTGGCTTTTGCAAGTTATTAGCTATACAAACTTGGAAAAGTTACTTAGCTTTGCATAAGCCATTTAATTCTTTTCAAGTCTTCATTTCATCATTAGTAAAATGTGGAAAGTTAAGCAAGATTAGTAAAGTCCCTTTCTAGAATTAAATATCTAGTTTTATGATTTTGAAGGAAGATACTTCCAAAAAGTTACTCTATACGTATTTTCTTCTAAGAAATCGTAATAAATACCATCGTCCATACTCTAAGTTACATACATACTATATGATAACAGATGCACATACTCTTTTTTGTCAGGATATATTTTCATTATTCCTTTCCATTAATTATGTTGTAGATATTCAGAACAAATGTACAAAAGATTAAAAAAACACCAACCATAATCGCTCTATCCAAATATAAAAATATAATCCAGTTTATATTTGACATGAGTCAGCTTTGTTAACCTGGTCATAAGAAAGAGATGCTAGTAAAAATTTAATGGTAAAAAATGACTGTGAAGTGAACATAATCTGAATTTCAGAATTATAAAAATAGAATGGACAGCAAAAATGAAATAAATACGTATAATACAAAAGGACAGAACTGAATATGAGCCGTAAGTAGTATCAAATTTCCTGTAAAACCAAAGTATTCCCTCCTTCCCAGGTTAGGCCAGGATACCCTGGTGCTGCTCTCCGAGGACCTGCACTTGTCTTTGACAGTCGTTTCCACATCCACAGTTCCTGGTTCATGTCTCACAGTTATTTACTGGATGCTCCTCTTTCCTCACTAGCCCACCACCTCCCTGAAGGCAAGGACCATGGCTCCCTGAGGTGCCGTGAATCCCCTCCCTGGCAGAACGTCTCACACACTGAAGGCACTCAATTAACATTTACTGACTGAATACACAAATAAACAGGAATTTGATCTGTGTCACCTATTCCTGACTTGGGTTACCTCCCAAGGTCTCTTAAGATCAATTTTCACAGTAACTACTAGGTAAAGGAATCACCCGGATTCAAAGACATCTGCCATAAAAAATATGTAACGTTTAGATAGTCTACACCAAAATGGACAGACCATGGTGCACAGGCCAATCAGGACTAGAGTTTTATTGGAATACAGCCACATGACTAATTTATATACTGCCCACAGCTGCTTTTATGCCACAAGAGCAGAGCCAGCAGTTGCAACACAAGGCTGAAAATATTCACTATCTAACCATTTAGGGAAAAGCGTGTCGACCTCTACCCTAGACCAATGCCTTCTAACAAATAAAAGCAGCATAGGGTAATGAGGTCTTACAGTGTCTTCAAGAAAATACTTAACATATCTAAGTTATACACCAATGATATTACTATCTCTAAACATTTAATAACAGCTACATTAGTTCGTAAATTTTTAAGAGTGAAGGGATTAAGCACAGTATTAACAGAAATGGTCAATATTCCAAATAAACTTGTTTTTGTAAACTTTTAGCATTACTATAAATTTTCAGCATAGCTGATTCTAATTATTAAACATACAAAAAAATTGCTACTATGCAATGGTTAATTATTAGCCATGATGAACAAAAATCACAATGCCAAATCAACATTTCTTCTATTGAAATCTGTAATTCCATTAGTTCTACCACATACAGGGTAGGGACAGGCATTCCTTTTTGTATTTAAAAATAAAGTTTATCCTTGTCTATAAGAAATTACCTAACATGATTCAAGCCCACTCTCTTCCTTTTGTTATCACACACAAATCAATCTTTAGCCAAAAAAGAGAAGACGTGCTAAAGTTACAACAGCCAACTGCAGGAGGGCACGGTAGGATGGCACTTCACTGCCTCAGCTGCTTCAACAGAATTAACGACTCCATTAAATAACACATAGGGAACAGTTTGCTCAGAATAAAACAACGTGCTTTTCAGAATCTTAATAGCACTAGTACAAATTCAACAATACATAAATTGGTCAATCAATGCTTTTTTAAAATCTGAATTTTATGCATATCAGGTACACACTCCAAAGCTTGTCCAGTTTGTAGGTTTACTTATTGCTATCGTTCTGGCTGATTTTGGCCAAGTATTAGGCAATATCTAAATCATCTAAAAAGAAGTATTTATTTATGACTAGTGTAAGAACTGAATGGAAGATAGGAAAAATATTTAATGAGTGCCTATCTATACTAGGGAGGATTCTTATAAATTCATTTAATAAGGGTGATTTCACGTGAGTATTTGATCCAAAATGTCATTTTATAGAATTAGGACATAATTTTCTAAGTCAAAAATTTCTGTTGTAGCTAACAGACTAGAATGAAACTTTTAAGGATCAAATACCATTGATAAAAAATTTTTCTAGCTGTACTGAGATATAATTGACATATAGCATTGTGTAGTTTAAGAGTACAATGTGATGCTCTGACATGTACATACTGTGAAATGTTCATTACAAAAAGGTTCATGAACATATCCTTTATATTACATAATTACCATTTTATAACTGTTGTTGCCTTAACACTATTAAAACTCTCAGAGCAGCTTTCAAGTACACAATTCAGTACTGTCCACCCTAGTGACTATGCCGTACTTTAGACACCCTTACCATATTCAACCTACAACTGAAAGGTTACACCTTTTAACCAGCATCTCCTCTCTGCCCTCCCTCTCTGCCCTAGTGACCACCACTCTACTCTGCTTCTACGGCTGTGGTGTTTTTAGATTCCAAATATGCGTGAAATCACGTACTACTTGTCTTTTGCTGTCTGACTCATTTCACTTACCATCATGCCTTCAAGGTCTGTGTGTACATAAACATATATATGCATCTCTCTACACACATATATACATTTTCTTTACCCATTTCTCTGTTGGTGGACACTCAGGTTATTTGCATGCCTGGGCTACTGTGAAAAATGCTGCAATAATAAGGAGCTGCAGATGTCATCTTCTCTGTATACATACCCAGAAGTGGAACTGGTCGATCATGTTCTATCTTTAATTTTTTGAGGAGTCTCCATACTGTTTTCCTCAGCAGTTGCACCAATTTAAATTCACACCAACAGTGCACGGAGTTCATTTTTCTCCAAATCTCCAGCAGCATTTATCTCTTCTCTTTTTGATAACAGCATTCTAACAGGTGTGAGATGATATCTCATTCTGGTTTTGATTTGTATTTCCCTGATTATTAGTGATACTGAACATCTTTTCATGTACTTAATAGACATTCTGTAAGCCATCTTTACAAAAATTTATTTATTCAATACACTCCCTATTTTAAAATGGATTATTTGTTTTTTTGCTATTGAGTTGGATGAGTCCTTTATGTATTTTGGACATTAATCCTTCATCAGAGAGATAGTTTGCAAATATTTCTCCCATTCAGTAGATTTCCTTTACATTTTGTTGAGCTGTTTTTTTAAAAATATTTTTTTTATTTATTTATAGAGAGAGGGGAAGGGAAGGAGAGAGGGAGAGAAACATCAATGTGTGGTTCCCTCTCATGTGTCCCCTACTGGGGACATGGCCTACAACCCAGGCATGTGCCCTGACTGGGAATTGAACCGGCGACCCTTTGGTTCACAGGCCTGTGCTCAATCCACTGAGCCACACCAGCCAGGGCTCAAGTTAATTTTTGTAATAAGTGTGAAATAGATGTCCAATTTCATTCTTTTACATGTGGACATCATTTCCCCAAAATCATTTGCTAAGATTACCTTTCCCCATTCAGTATTCTTGGCTCCACTGTCAAATATTAGTTGACCATATATGGGTCATAGATATTTACTTCTAGTCTCTCAATTCTGTTCCACTGTTTTATGTGTATGTTTTTATGCCAGTGCCATGCTGTTTTGATCACCATAACTTTGTATTATAGTTTAAAATCAGACCATGTGATGCCTCCAGCTTTCTTCTTTCTCAAGATTTCTTTGGCTATTCAGGGTCTTTTGCAGTTTCATACAAATTTTAGAATTGTTTTTACACTGTCTGTAAAAAGTGCCAATGGAATTTTGTTATTGTATTCAATCTACAGAAGGCCTCAGGTAGTCTGGAGATTTTACCAGTATTAACTCTTCCAATCCATGCATATGGAGTATCTATTTCTTTTTGTCTTCAGTTTCTCTTATCAATGTCTTCCAGTTTTCAGTGTACGGATCATTCACCTCCTTGTTAAATTTATTCCTAAGTATTTTATTGTTCTTCATGTATTGTAAATGGGATTGTTTTATTTCTTTTCCAGATAGTTCATTGTTAGTATGTACAAATACAACTGATTTTTGTATGTTGAGTTTGTGTCCTGAAATTTTACTCAATCATTTACTAGTTTTAACACCTTTTCTGTAAAGTCTTTAGGGTTTTCTACATACAAGATTATAACACCAGCGGAGAAAATGTTATTTCTTCTTTACCAATATGGATGCATTTTACCTCTCGGAAGCAGCTGACAGTTATTCAACACCTCCTTGCTATCTCCTCTGGCTTCTGAAACACCACACCCTCAGTTTTCCTTCTCCCTCCCTCCTTTCCCAATCTCATTTGTTAAGCCCTTTTTATCCTCTTCCACACAGTGCTCCAGGGCTCAGTCTTCAGACTTTCATCAATAATAATTTCTTAAGTCCCATCAGGAAAGTGGCTGCCCCCAAAGCTGAAGAGACAGGAAGGTGGGTACAAAGAGTCCCAGTTCATCCGTGCAGAAACCAGTGGTTCTGCAGGAAGCAATGCCAGGGTAACTGTCCAACTGCTGGAGGCTCAGTGTGGACAAGCCTGAGAATTAAAAACTCCCCAGAGAACCCAGTCACAGGGCCCTCCACCCCATGCTTTTGTAAACTTTACCTCTAGGAGCTCTACCAGCTCCTCAGTTATGATTAGGAAAAAAATCCACTCCTGCTTCCCAGAGAAAAGGAACCATTTTAAAATATACCAGAATATTCTGTTCTTAGCAAGGTCTGCCCTCAGTAAAAACTATTTCACTGAAGCTTAGCTGGCTAGGGTTTTATGAGAGCCTAACCTACCTATAGAACTCCAGCCTCCTCTCGCCATCCTATCCCAGCTAAGCTCAGAAACCAGTGAGAAATACTGGTGAAGTACACGGTCCAGGGGCACAGGCTCACCAAGAGCAGATGCATAATGTAAGCAGAGAGATGAGAAATTTTCAGAAAGAACAAAAAGTTAGAGATAAAAAAACACTATAAAAGAAATGAAGTATGCTGTTGATAGGTTTATTAGTAAACTGGACACAGCTGAGGAAAGAGTCTCTGTGCGTGAGGATGGGGCAATACAAACTTCCACAACTGAAAAGCAGAGAGAGAAAAAAGACTGGGGAAAAAAAACAGAATATACGAGATCTGTGGGACAACCAGAAAACATAAACCAGATCATGCCACAGTCCTGGTAAAATACCTTCAAAAGGCTTCCCATCATCGAAACGAAAACCAAAGTCCCTATGCCAACAGCCTCTTTGACATTACATGATCTGCCCCTGGTATGCCTCCCATCTCATCATCTACTTCCCTTTCCCCTACTACCAGTTGCATGTGTCATCTTGCTACCTTTTAATGCTCTTCAAGCTTATCTCTGCTTCAGAAACATTGCATTCCCTGTTTCTTCTGCATGGATATTCTTCCCCTAGATAGTGACACGGACCACTCCCTCACTTTGTTCAGACCCTGTTGAAATATCACCTCCCAAAGGCCTTCAATCAACACTCTACTGAAAATACCATCCTATCTCCATTTTGCTTTATTCCCTAAAAAAAACTGTACTTTGTGATACATTATGTATGTTATATAATATGTTCTATCATGTACTTGCTCGTTTTCTGTGTCATCCTTTGAGAGGAGTAACTCTGACCAGACCACTTCTCTACATACAGCACAAATTAGGTGTTCAATAAACCCACAGCTGAATCCATAAATCACTATTATAATTTTTAACAAATTTTTATCTTGTGTATAAACCTAAGTAGACTATGATAAGATTACTAAAACTATATTTAATTCAGACTTCCACATTAAGTGATCTGTCCCATTTCTGAGAAAACATTTATAAAAATGTCTTTATAAAAAGACATTGAATTTCCAGACCCGAGGCAATTTCTAATATTTCCCCCAAAATAAAGAAAAGTAAAATGATCCTAATGTGTTAACCTTAAGATCCGACACACTTTTTGGTGATGGGAAGAATGATCATTTCTATGGGAACCCAAGATTGTTTTAGCCCTCCCACAGACACACCCACACTCAGGTACCTTGGTTACCTTTATTCCAGTTTTAAGTTAATTTTTTTCACCAGGTAGTATGTTCACACAGTTTTTTAAAAAGTCTGAAAAAGCACAGTACAAAGTGTCCCTCCTGTCCTTCAGATACCTACTTCAAATTTCTACCATCGCAAAGTAAACACTGGTATCATAAAGCAAGGATGGGCAAATTTTTTTGTAAAGGACCAGATAGTAAATAATAGCAGCTTTGTAGGCTATTAAAGTCTGTCATGACTATTCCACCTGGCCATTATATACAATATGTAACCAAATGTGCATAGTTGTATCCCAATAAAACTTTATTTGCAAATACACACAGTGAGCTGAATTTTTCCAATGGGGTAAAACTTTGTTATAGAGCTAAGTTAAATAATTCTCTTTTATAAAAATCTTTAATGGTAGTGTTTGGAAAGGACTGCAATGGAACAGATTGCAACAAAAAATGCTATTTGAAACAAAAATTCATCCTACTACCCATATTATGTATTAATAACATTCTCATGTAAAAATAAAACTTTCATATAAATAGACAATATTATTCCAAGATGTCTCCTCTCTAACCTATAATATATTATACCAAATATACTCTCATGGCATAATTATGAAGAACTGGAGGAACATTATGACAAAACAGACTGGTAACCTAATAGCACCATACTGTCAACATTAAACTCTGACCTAAAATTTACCTTTAAATGGTAGATCAAATATATAATTAACATTTTCATGCAACACATTAAAAAAACTAAACCAGAGTTCATATTTAAAAACAAACTGAATCCTAAATATATATTTGCCAATCAAATCAATTCCAAAATGTATGTTCCTAGTATGTCTTACCCAGGTTTTAATTTAATAAAATTAATCAGGATTAGAAAGAACCAGCTCTGTCTGAAAAGTAGATCAATACTAGACTGAGTAACCAGTAACCAGCTTCTCAAAATCCAAAGGTATCTAAGAACATATCTTACCTTAGATGCCATTCTCATAAAAAGTTTGTTTTGACTTTCTGCTGTTCCCATCCTTTCATTCTTGACTAAATCATTTAGGCTTAGTTTATCATCATCATGAAAGTATCTGACCCTTTCTTTTTCTTCATGGGTTGAAGCCTATGACAAAATGAACATTAATTTAGCGAAAACATAAGTTTCTGAAGCATTTCAATGAATTACCTAGAAATCTGATACTAAATGTACAAATCCCACTATGTATCCCAATCTTACCTTCCTACAAATTCCTATTCTATTTGTTTCCATCTGGAAGAATTTCCATTAGAGTACCACTCCCTACTTTTCCACCCCTTTCCTTTGGGAACGAGGCGCGACATTATGGGATTTCTGAGTTTTGGGGGAAAAGGAGAAAAATTGTATACCTTCTGTCCCCTCTTCTCGCCTCCTTCTTGCAGTAAAAATTCCCTACCCCTATGGAGGGAAGTCTGTAGTTATCCAGAAATTAAGTAAGCACGTTGGAAACAGAGAAGTATTAGCAAACCCAAATGAATAGCTCTATCAGAAACAAAGAAGATATTTTGATTCTTAACTAAATCAGTCCTGTGTTTCCCTACCAGATGGTTCCCATACCTACTTGTGAAAAATGAAAGTGCTATTTATTTTCTCCCAAATCAAATCTCACAATACTATTTGCACATTTTCTTATACAAATAAAACCCACTCTTTAATTTCTTTGAAATCTTTGGAACCACATTCCCAATATTTTTCCCCAACTATTCCTGTCTTCACTAGCTTAAATCTCATATTCCATGACTTCAATCATTCTCTGGCTCCAGGTCCTTAATTTCTGGCCCTGTTATCCTCTCACTGCACTCAAAAAGCAAACCTGAATCTTGAGTAGGTGTGTCTACCCTCTTCACTCCTGTGCCTAGACTGTTTGGTAACACGCAGTTCTAGAAGAGCCCTCGGTGCCATCTTAGCAATGCAACCATGGGTCCCTAGTCAGTTCTATCATTTCACACAGTTCAAACCTTTCCTATTTCCCTGCTGCATCCCTCCTCCAAACCCTGAATCTGTCACATTTCATTAGAAGAAGAGCTACCTCTTCCAGGCCTATTTGCTAAATGAGGTCATTATTATCTCTAGCAGCACAGGTACTCAACAGGCAAATAATAAACACTGGACAGAAAAACTGGGTGAACTAAACTTTTGTGGACTAAACCACTACTTGTATGATCTTACAATTTTTTTAAAAAAACCCTAATTTGAGAAAACTGAATACATTGTTTTTGCCATCCCAGGAACCTCAAGGTAGTGACAAAAACGAACTGCTACAGCTGAAATTAGAGAAGTAAATGAGGTTTGTAAAGATCACAGCAACTACATAATCAAGACATTGTGTATGGCTATCCCACCACCAGGTCTCAAAGTAGCTAACACAGAGAAGAGGCCTAGGAGATCAGTTTTCCATGAAACCTATGGAAAGCATATAAAGGAAACTTGAAATAATGTTAAAGAAATGTACATTAAAATTAAAACTGCCTCAGAAAGTCAATGTTCACAGTTTTTGGAAAGCTGTAGTGAATTACATTCCATTTTATAAAAGGCAAAGGGATCCAAGAATAAAAGTAATAGCATAATTTACGGCCTTCTAATATTTGCATTATGCAGCGACTTTTCGGAAAATAATTTGAAGTAGTCTGATGAAAAGAAAGCCCCAAGAAGGAGAAAAAGGGATCCTGAAGGAACAAAGACGTGTGTTACACATACCATCTGTCTCTTCCTTCTTCCTCCTTTAGACTCCAGAGCCTTTCCCGGCGTGTTCACAGGCCAAACTCTGCCCAACTGATCTGTACTAACAAGAACCACTTCTTGCTGGTCTTCACCCTATGGAAATATTTAGAGATAACTTTCAAAACTACTGTGCAGAGTGTTGAAGGCTTATATTGAATAATGACAAGGACATAAAAACATAAAAATGATTTAGCTTTCACATAATATTATGGATTATCTTAAGTCCCCTAGACTTTCATTACCCACCATAATGTAATATGATCACAATCTTTTTAGGGAAAAAGTGGGGGGAAATATCGAAAGTTTACTTTACTGTTTTTTTAAAGGAATCATAGACGCAAACTTCAAATAAGGTGATCAACTAAGATGATGAAGAACCAATATTTAAAGAGGCACTGTATGAGAAGGTCTATTACTTATGCAGTAGATGTCATTTTTATAAATGTTTCTTCAATTTAAAAAACATCCTAGAACTCAGGTATAAGAAATAAAGCAACTAAATGACAAAACAAGCTTTTTAAATCAGCCACTCTACACAACTGTTAAATTAGCTACTCCACACGACTTCTATTTTTTTCACTATCAGTTCTGAAATGCTTTCCACTTTCCTGAATCTTCGGAAGAAGTTATATCACACACTTCCAATCTGTAATCTTTTCCTACAGATTTTTAACCAAATACATACATGACTGGTACGGTGTAGAATAAAAGTAAACCTTATTCTATGATGAAAAGAATGTTACTGGAAAGGTTTTAATAAGGAATTACATCAAGACTACTAGTAAACTATTAAAAATCAAGTTGAAACATGACAAAGCAAATTATTCTCATTTTGGTTTTCTTCTTGATCTTACATTCACACAATATTAAGTGGATGGTAAAAATTATCCTATTTTTCTTCTTTAATTAATAAGCATTAATTAATGAAGTGTCATGTTTTAAAGGGCATCTCTCTGTTCACTCTCTTACTGGATAACAGAGATAGGCAAAACACTATAATCTGGTTTCTAAATTTATATTACTGCTAATGCTAATCTCCTAAGGACTTTCAAATTACTAAATCTAATGAATACCAATTATCATCTAACTTGATTGGAAAGCATTTGATTCTGTTTATTACTACGGGATCCAGCACAAATAATACCCCTTTCTTATTACAAAAAATTATATTACAAACCCATAAGCATGTAATTCTGTAACATAACAATATCACAGTCAAGCACACCATATGACATTTTAGGTGAAATGTTCAAATTAAAACTATAAATTATTATACCCATATTATTACCCTACCAATCACACTCAATTGGGAGTTATTACTTCTGCTGGACCCCATATTATCTGCCTAAAAGTCTCTTTTTCCCAATTTTAAGCACTTCACTTTCCTGGTTCTGCTTTACCTCCCTGCCTCATTCATTCATTCAGTATTTTTTAAATGCCTACCCTACGTAGTAACTACAAAAAATATAGTCGCTGCCTATAAGAAACTTATAACTTACTGAAATAATTATTCTCTACATGAATGATCAGTATAAAGAAAGTCAAATTCACTAAAGAGTCAATGAAACTTTTGCAATTGCAAGCATAGAATAACATATCTAGAAATAAACTTAACAAAGGATGTGAAAATGTTAGGGTTTAATCTATATGGTTAAAATGGCCATATTACCTAAAGCAGTATTTTGAATTTATTGCAATCCCCATCAAAATTCCAATGTCATTTTTTAAAGAAATAGAACAAAATAATTATCAGATTTGTAAGGAATCACAAAACACCCTGAATCGCCAAAGCAATCCTGAGATAAGAGAACAAAGCTGGAAGTATCACACTACTTGACTTCAAATTATACTACTGAGCCATGATAATCAAATCAGCACGGTACTGACAGGAAAACCAGATACACAGACCAGTGGAAGAGAACTGAGAGCCCAGAAATGAAACCACATATATATGGCAAATATTTTTTGACAAAGGAGCCAAAAACACACGAAGGAAAAAAGAAAGCCTCCCCAATAAATAGTGCTGGGAATATAGGAAAGCCACATGCAAAATAATGAAACTAGATTACAGTTTGTCCTCATATACAAAAATTACTTCAAAATGGATCAAAGAACTAAATAAAAGATCTGAAATAAGAAATTACATAGAAGAAAACACAGGTACTAAGTTTACATACTTTGGCCATAGAGAACATTTTATGATTTTGAACCCAAAGGCAAAGGAAGTAAAGGCAAAAATAAATGAGTGGGTCTACACCGAATTAAAAACTTCTGCACAGCACAGAATCCAACAATAAAACAAAAAGGCAACCAACCAAATGGGAGATATTTGCAAACAGCTCTGAAAAGGGGGTAATATGCAAAATATATAAAGAATTCATACAATTCAACAATAAACAAACAATCCAATTAAAAGATGAGTAGAGGACCTGAACAGACCCTCCTCCCCAGATATACAAACAACCAACACATACATGAAAAGATGTTCAACTTCACCAGCTACTAGGGAAATGCAAATCAAAATTACAATGACATACCACCTCACACCTGTTAGCTAGGCTATGATCAATAAGACAGGTAACAAAAAGTACTGGAGAGATTGTGAAGAAAAAGGAACCCTCCTTCACAGCTGGTAGGAACATAAACTGGTAGAGCCACTATGGAACACAGTATGGTGATTCCTCAAACAATTAAGAATAGAGTTACCATGTGATTCAGCAACCCCTCTTCTGGGTATCTACTTAAAAAACTCAAAGACATTTATTCACAAGCTATATGCACACCTATGTTCACTGCAGCATTAGTTACAGTTGCCAAGACATGGACAAAACCAAAGTATCCTTTGACAGAAGAACGGATAAGGAAGATGTGGTACATACACAAGGTCTGTCCAGAAGGCATCCAGCCATGTAATATGAAAAATGGAGACATTTATTGAAGAAGATACAAGATACAAGAAACAACGTACATGGGGACAATGACATCTCAGTCCCTTCAAAGTAGACGCGTTGGGACCTCACATAGTTCTCCTAATCACCATCAGCTGCCCTGTCGTATTTTCCTGAATACCATCAATGGTCTGAAATCTCTTCCCTGTCTAAATTGATTTTGGTTTTGGGAAAAAGCCAGAAGTCACAGGGCACCAAATCTGGGCTGCAGTGGGACTGAGTCATCTGAGTGATTTGATGTTTCACCAAAAAACTCTGCATGAGACATAATTCATGAGCAGGTGTGTTGTCATGATGAAGCTGCCAATCACCATATGCCCATACCTGTAGCCTTCTGAATCATCCAAATAGTTTCCATGCAGCAATGTTCAAGCTTAATGTAAAATTTAATGCAGATTCATCATTCTCTACTTACTCAAGACATTTTGAATGTGACAGCCATATGGTACACAGGCTCACTCAACAGCACCTACCAACCCCACTGACAAGTGCAGTGAAGTTGTCACTGTTCATGCATGCTCATCTCAGTCCACTCTCCCTGGATGCCAGGTTAGATCAATGACGCGCTAACCGTTCTTGTCATATTAACAATAGCTGGACTTTTTCCAGACAACCTATTATACAATGGCATACTACTCAGGCATAAGGAAAAGATGAAACACTGCCATTTGCAACAACACGGATGAACCCTGAGAACATTATGCTAAGTGAAAGAAATCAGTCAGGAAAAATAAGAACCATATGATTTCTCTCATATATGGGATATAAAATTGAAACTCATAGACACAGACAACAGAATGGCGGTTACCAAATGGAAGGGGACTGAGGAATAGTAAAAGGAAAAGGGGCCCTGCCAAATATGTGTTGATGGAAGATCATTTGACTTTGGGTGGTGGGCACAATGCAGTGTAAAGATCATGTGTCACAGAAATATGCACTTGAAACCTGTATGATCCTATTAACCAATGTCATCCCAATAAATTTAATAAAATAAATGATAAAAAATTAAAAATTTAAAGTTTTTAAAGAAGTATTTGTGGATAAAGTCAAGATGGATAAAAGACTTAATCATAAGTTGCAACACCATAAATTCCTAGAAGAGAACATAGGTAGGAAAGCCTCAAATATTCCATGCAGTAATATTTTCACCAATATGTCCCCTAGAGCAAGGGGCATAAAGGAAAGAATAAAGAAATGGGACTTCATCAAAATTAAAAGCTTCTGCACAGCTAAAGAAAACATAAGCAAAATGAAAAGGGAACAAACCGTATAAGAAAATATATTTGCCAATGATACCTCAGACAAGAGTCTGATCTCCAAAATGCATAAAGACTTCGCATGACTCCACTCCAGGAAGACAAACTGCCCAATTAAAAAATGGGCAAAGAACTTCAACAGACACTTCTCCAAGGAAGACACACAAAGGGCCCAGAGACATATGAAAGGATGCTCAGCATCACTAGCCATCAGAGAGATGCAAATTAAAACCACAGTGAGATATCACCTCATACCAGTCAGAATGGCCGTCATAAGCAAATCAACAAACAGCAAGTGCTGGCGATGTTATGGAGAAAAGGGGACCCTAGTGCACTGCTGGTGGGAATGCAGACAGGTGTAACCACTATGGAAAAGAGTATGGAATTTCCTCAGAAAACTAAAAATGGAGCAGTCTTTTGACCTGGCAATTCCACTGCTGAGAGTATATCCTAAGAATCCTGAAATACCAATTCAAAAGAACCTATGCACCCCAATGTTCACAGCAGTGCAATTTGAAATAGCCAAGTGCTGGAAGGAACCTAAATGCTCACCAGTACATGAGTGGACAAAAAAACTGTGGTACATTTACATGATGGAATACTATGCAGCAGAAAGAAAGAAGGAGCTCCTACCCTTTGCTACAGCATGGATGGAACTGGAAAGCATTATGCTGAGTGAAATAAGCCAGGAGGTGAAAGACAAACACCATATGAGCTCACCTACAAGTGGAACCTAATCAACAGAACAAACAAGCAGCAAAATGTAACCAGAGACATGGAAATAAAGAACAAATTAATGGTAACCAGTGGGAGGGGTGGGTAGCGGGGGAAAGAAGGGGGAGGATTATCAAGGAACATGTATAAAGATCACATGGACAAAGCCAAAGGGGGGTTAGGATCGAGGGTGTAAGGTGGGAATGGGTGGAGCCAGGGGGAGGGGTCGGGGAAAATGGAGAGCACTGCACTTGAACAACAATAAAAATTAAAATTAAAAATTAAAAAATATATATTTGTTGAATGAAGGTCAAACCTCACTGCTTAAAAATGAAAGGCAAATAATCGTTACTGTACTTTTTTATCTTGTAATAAAAACTTTTTTTGTTTTACAGTTTTTCTAGGTATCAGTTGCAGAGGCTGGGATGCCAAAACATACAAAATGGTGTAGGCACACACACAGTCTATGAATCACAGCAATGGTAATATAGTGAACTTAAAATGTATCTAGGAATCCAACTGAAAACACAGAGTTACAGTAATAATAGATTATGGTCAAACTACTGGCAGCACTTTCAAATGCCTGACTTTATGTACAAAATGCCACAGAGTTTATCTATTTCTTTAATTAGTCATTAGTTAATGTTTCTCCATGACCCTCTAAGGCCTTCGGTTAATTTCTCCAATTGCTTTCAAGAAGATGTCTATGAAACCATCTCCACACAGCTGCTTGGGGCTTATAATAACGTATTTCTCTTCCTTGCCAGCAGTGTGAACTAAACATTTAAGCCACTGCACCATTCGTTATGTAGTAACTATTTCATTATTTACTGCAAATAATACACTGAATTTCCTACAATGCTAGAAAAAAGAAAAAATGTAGAGCTGAATTCCCTTAAATTAAATGTGTCCATGATGTGATTACCCTGAAGGACTGTTAACTGGTTAAAGAAGGGCAGATTAGCATCAAATAATATTAGCAAATAAGATTAGATTTGTCCTGATACAGAACTGGCAACCCTCCCAAAGCCAAAGGATCTCATCACTTGGTGCCCAAGCACCAGTCAGATGAAGATACTATGCAACTGGGTGATTATTTAGATAAGGAAGCTACACTCACAGGAAGGCCAGACAAGAGGATTTATTAAGGTCATGGAGTTTTCAGGTTTCCAATAGAAAACTACAAGGAAGAAAATAAACTGTAGACACCCATACAACAAATACTTTAAGTATTTCTTGGTTATTTACAATGTGTCAAGCATTAACTTAGGCACTACCAATGAACTAAAAGAAAGAGCCCTTCCCCTACATACTAAACAGTTCACCCTATAAAGGGGAATAGAAGTAAGCAAATCAATAATTACAAGCGCTGCCTGTATTTTACTAAAGTCAAATGACACTCAGTCATTAAATCAAGAGATTTGCCTTATTCATATAACCTAACGTTTCTAACAAGCTAAAAAATGAAAGAATTCCTCCCAGTTCAACTGTTCTACGAATGGGATTTTCTTTCCTCTGGAAGGGCCAAATTTCTATCAGAAGTATTCCAGGATTTTCGTCTATAAAGTCAGCACATTTCTGTGGTGTAGTAAATCAATCTGAATTCCATTCTCACGTCTTAACAAAACTACTGTACTTTGACAGGCAGATGAACCACCAGGCCCTGACCCTGATGGAACAAATATTTTAATGGCAGTAGAAAATTACTTCAGAATTGTCAGCAGGGATCTGTTTCAATAAAACCTGAACTAAATGTGCAAGTATCTCATCTCTGCAAAGAAGATAAACTTTCTTTCTGGTCAAAGAATCTTTAAGATAAAAATGTTTCTTTGAGAGCATCAAAGAACAACTTCCCAAAAAAGCTGACAAATAGAAATTCTACTTTGTACACTACTTGAACACAAGTTTGAATTGTACTCCACTGATTTATGAGGTCCAATGTTCAAAAGCTAGGAGGAGCTAAAATACCTAAGGGCATCAATAATACAGAGTTATCTGTTCAAGGGATGAGATACAATCTGTCGATTACTCTACAGTATCCTTAATCAGAAGAAATGTTATTTAACAGAAGATCTGCTTTAATTTGTTTCGTTTGAAGTGCTTTCAATGTCAAGGATAGCCTGGTGTCCAGCCACAACTTTAGAACCTTTCATATACAGTGTCAGGAAAAAGACAGGTACAGATTAGAGGGTAATGACAAGAATACAAATGTGAACAGATCAAGTCCACTGAGAATTCTTAGGGTTTTTGAAGGAGGCAGAGAGAAACCAGAAAGTGGACAAGGCAGAGGGTGGATCTGACACAGATAGTTAATAGCATATGCAAATGACAAAGGGACAGGCAGGTTATGTATACGACAGCTTTGGAGGGGGGGGTTGAAAAACAGGGCTACACTGTGGGAGGCTATACTGCAGAAAGATCTAGTATTTAACGTAGTCAGCACTAAGAAACCACAAAAGTTTCGGAGCACAAAAGTATTATGACCACAACGACACCTGGAAAAACAAATTTGACAGAAGTATATGACAGACTGTATAGTACCTAGTTTTAGCTTTTTTCCTTTAGTCCCTCCTTTTTAAGCCTACAAAGTTTCTCATTCTTAATTCTTTAACCTGTACAAGAAGTTCTCAATTACCAACTTTTAAAAACATGAGCTAGTACAACTTAGTAAAAACAGCCAATTTCATATACACTCCATAATGTTGTCTAAATCAATAATAGCTTGAAGAAAAAAATTTTTAAGATTTTATTTATTTATCTTTAGAGGGGAAGGGAAGGAGAGAGGGAGAGAAATACCAATGTATGGTTGCCTCTCGTGTGTCCCCTGCTGGGAACTGGCCTGCAACCCAGGCATGTGCCCTGACTGGGAATCGAACCGCGTTTGTTTGGTTTGCAGGCCCGCGCTCAATCCACTGAGCTATACCAGCCAGGGAAGCCTGAAGAAAATTTTATGGAACTTGACTTAATACATTCTCATCTCCACTGCAAACGTTCTCATCTCCTCTCATACTAACATTAAATTATGTAAATTAATCTTTGAGTACAGCCCCTTAAAATTAGTTATATACCTGGCTATAAACTTCTCAACATTCTAATGCACCCAACTCAGTCCTTCAAGTTTTTCTCCCTACCTTTATTCTCATGGTGACTTCATGCAACACTGGTTTAAATACCACCTATATGCAAATAACTACATAATATGCTAATTTATTATTTTACTATTTATTGTTTCTTTCTCCCTACCCACATGAAACTCCATGCAGGAGGTATTTTTATCTGCTTTGTTCACTAATAGATGGATGAATGAATCATGGAACAACCTAATCTGTTTTACGTAACATGCACACCAAACCCAAGTCTCTCATTCTAAAGGGCAAGAACTTAAAAACTAGTGTGACTTGCACAAATAGTCAGTAAATGACAGAATCCACAACAAAAGCAGGTCTCCTTGGCCTGGGCTTTTTCCCAGCAGGACGCACTAGTGCACAGGTGGCAAACACCTGTGGCCCACAGGCCAAACCCAGCCCTCCACCTTCTTTTATCCGGCCTAGCACCTTGTTTCTACCTGGCTGCAGTGCCGAGCTCTCGCTTAACTATTAGGGAGTAGCTGCATTTATATAGTCCTAAAATAACATTTGGCCCTTTGAAGGCAACCGCAAGGCTAATGTGGCCCCCGGTGAACATGAGTTTGATACCCCTGCACTAGTGGAACATAAAACAATTCATATGAAAATAAACTTCAAAAACAAGCAATCATATACCACACACTCAGAAAAACACTTGACAGAGACACCTTTCATATTAAAATACTACCACTGTCAAGTAGTATTGTACAAGGTAATTTTATACCTACAAACAAACTCTTATTACTTACCTCTACCCCAGATTTTTTTGATGATGTTTGTGTTACAGTTTCTTTGAATTTATTTGCCTTTTCAAGTTGGGCTTTAAGTTGTTCAGCTAATTCCTTCAAACAGAAAAATAAGAAAAACGGGTGTGAAAATAGATAGTTCAATTCCTCATTTCAAATTTATACAATATTTCAAATTTATACAATAGGGAAAAAAAAAGTATAGTAAACACCCATGTAGCCATCACCTAAATTCAGTTACCAAATCACAGCCTAGTATATTACTTCTAAACAAACTTACTTCAGTTTACAAACTTCTCAAATACCTGTGGCATTTGTTGGCATTTTCAAAGTAAATAATTGTAATGATATAATTTTAGGGAAGATAGGAAGATGGAAGAAATATATAACCTTAAGAATTACATTTTTATAGTTTCTTAGGTACTATAACGTCCAATCCTCAAAAGCTTAGTTATTTGTAAGACAGGGGACATCACAAGACTTAAAGTACGATCTTCTTTACTGATGATAAGTAATTTAGATAAAAATTCTAAATATATTTTATTTTTACTCTAGGAACTCTACAGGAATTTATATGAAATAACTGCACCAAAGCAATAAATCATAAACATATATGTAGATTTATATGACAAGCAAAAAATAGCATTCTCCACTGTAGTACACAGAAACACTGCTTTTAACATGTTAACCAACCCCTCTTGCTTTCCAAACTCAACTTTATTTTCTTGCTATTGTTTTTGTTGTCATTTTTCATCTCATCAATTTCTGGTTTAACGTTCTGAGTTGAACTTCATTGTTACCAAGGACCAAATTCAAAGAGAGAGAGCAGCACATGCAAGACATGCCTTTTATTAGACAAACAAATGAATAAAAATATAAGTATATTATTTGGCCACCTTCAGTTCTACTAAAAAGTGTTGAACTGATAGCATACCAAAACAGAAGACCACTTATATTTGAGTTTGAGGTGAGTACACTCCTATGACCATGAGGGAATTTCTTCTGTCAAGACATAAAAAGCTCCCTGACTTTGCTAATCTGCCATGTGCAATGTAACATGCATCAGTGTAACAGAAATGTGACAATATAACAGACAGAGAGATGCTGCTCTAACCAAATCACCCCTATTTCTACTCAATTTTGAGGCAAATCAGTCTAAATAGCATTATTACAGAATTTAAATGAGCTAATCCAGTGATTTTCAACCTTTTCTCACATAAACTAATTACTAAAATTCTGCAGCAAGCCAAAAAAATATTGTTTTTTGTTGATCTGACAAAAAATAGTGTAATTTGGATTTATTTATACCAGATGGCAATTGTTGTAGTGACTGCTGTGATTTTTTTTAATTTGACAATCTCAGGGAAAAGAGATCAGTGCCCCTGACTAAACAGTCAGGTACTGCATGCTTTAAAAATTCTTGTGGCGCACCAGCTGAAAAATCACTGAGCTAACCTATACGAAAGTATCTAACACATTGCCTTAAAATTTGAATAAATTAATTAACCATCCTTCTAAGGAGCTCATATTTTAGCTTCCTATGTAAGGGAATTTAAGAAAGTAATACATGTCCTTAACAACACATGACTAAAAAATTAACATAAAAATCCTAGAAGAATACACAGGCAGTAAAATCTCAGACATCTCTTGTAGAAGTACTTTTGCCAACATTATCTCCTTGGGCAAGGGAAACAAAAAATAAATAAATAAACAGGACTCCGTCAAACTAAAAAGCCTCTGCACAGCAAAAGGAACCATCAACAAATAAAAAAGAAACCCATTCTATAAGAGAGCATATTTGCTAATGATACATCTGATAAGGGGCTAATTTCCAAAATATATAAAGAACTTATATAAACTCAGCATCAGGAAGATAAACAATCCAATTACAAAATGGGCAAAAGACCTGAGCAGACACTTCTCCAAAGAGGATATACAGATGACCAACATCATATGAAAAAATGTTCAACATCACTACTCATAAAAGAGATGCAATTTTAAACCACAATTAGACTTCCAGCCAAGATGGACAAATAGCTACACACATTGTGACTCACAGCACAACCAAAAGAAGGACAACAAATTTAAAAACAACCAGAACTGACAGAAAATCAAACTTTATGGAAGTCCAACAACCCAAGAGTTAAAGAAGAAACATTCATCCAGACCCGTGGGAGGGGCAGAGTCGGGCAGCCAGGGCAGAGAGGACTCAAGGCAAGGTGGCATCCGGCGTACCAGGTGGTCCCACACTTGTGTGTAGATAAACCGGGAGGAACAACTGGGAGCAAGACAGACCTCACAACCCAGGGTTCCAGCACAGGAAAATAAAGCCTCAAAACCTCTGACTGAAAACACCTGTGGGGACTGAGGCAGCAGGAGAAACTCGCAGCCTCACAGGAGAGTTCGCTGGAGAGACCCACAGGTTTCTAGAACGTACACAGACCCACCCACCTGGAAATCAGCACTAGAAGGGCCCAATTTCCTTGTGAAAAGAGGGGGAAGTGACTGAAAGCGAGCACAGAGCAGAGCAAGCAGCACTGTTCTGCCTAGGACCCCTCCCCCATATACAGCATCACAACACAGAGACCTGGGTTGCCCCGCCCTAGTGAACACCTAAGGCTCCATCCCTTACTACATAATAGGTGCAGCAAGACAAAAAAAATGGCCCAAATGAAAGAACAGATCACAGCTCCAGGAAAAATACAACCAAGCAACGAAGAGATAGCCAACCTATCAGACACACAGTTCAAAACACTGGTAATCAGGATGCTCACAGAATTGGCTGAGTACAGTCACAAATAGAGGGGAAAAAATGAAGGCTATGCTAAGTGAAATAAAGGAAAATGTACAGGGAACCAATAGTGATGGGAAGGAAACCAGGACTCTAATCAATGGTTTGGAGCAGAAGGAAGAAAGAAACATCCAACCAGAACAGAATGAAGAAACAAGAATTAAAAAAAATGAGGAGAGGCTTAGGAACCTCTGGGACATGTTTAAACATTCCAACATCTGAATCATAGGAGTGCTAGAAGGAGAAGAGGAAGAGGAAGAAATTGAAAACTTATTCGAACAAATAATGAAGGAGAACTTCCCCAATCTGGCAAAGGAAATACACTTCCAAGAAGTTCAGGAAGCCCAGAGAGTCCCAAAGAAGTTGGATCCAAGGAAGAACACACCAAGGCACATCATAATTACATTAGCCAAGATTAAAGATAAGGAGAGAATCTTAAAAGCAGCAATAGAAAAGGAGACAGTTACCTACAAAGGATTTCCCATAAGACTGTCAGTTGATTTCTGAAAAGAGACCTTTCAGGCAAGGAGCTGGAAAGAAGTAGTTAAAGACATGAAAGGCAAGGGCCTA
>PVKM010022945.1:0-21482 GCA_004027735.1 Carollia perspicillata | reverse complement strand
GGGGGGAGGGGTCGCGAAGCGGCCTCCGGAAGCCGGCCCAAGGCATAATTAGCATGGAGCGGAGACGCCCTCGAAGGCTGATTTAATTAGGTGACTCCGTGCCAGGCAGCGATACGGGGGGAGGGGAGAGCCGGGTCAAAACATTTTGTAAAAATCTGTTTCACAAACGCTGCTGCTCCCCTCGGGGTAGAGAGAGATTATGAGGCTTTGGTGTCGATCAAGGCTGGCAAGAGGCGGCCAGGAGCGCGGGACATTTCGTCCCAATCAGCCCCTGTCTTTTGTTCAGTCCCCCCTCACGGTCCCAGGAGCCATCAGCTCTGCTGGGTTGCCGGCTCGGGGACTGGGCGGGAATGGCTGGAGACGGAGACCCCTGTAAGGGTAAACAAAGTGCTGTCTGCCTAATGCACTCCCTCCTCCCCCACAGCCACATGAATAATATTAGCAGCAGTTGCGGGAAGCACCTACTTTCCAAATTACAGCTATTTGTCGCAGAGCAGGCACGCTTCCACTACTCACTGTCCCTTCTTTATTTATACTCTGCCTCAGTTCACTCAGCTCTCCAAAAAGTAAGGACCCTCCTAGATTTGATCTGAAGAGTAAAGGAAGTAGATAGGTAATAGTAAGCATTTAATGGTTTATTACCACTACTGTTATTTTATTATATTAACTCTTAGCTGCCAGGCTAGTTGTTTCCCTAACCCTTACAACTGTGTGCCATAGATCTGATCGTCCCCATTTTACAGATGTGGAAACTGAGACTGACTTTAAGTACAGCCCTGTCACTGCCCTGATCTGGACACATCTAGGACTTGAACTCAGAATTGTTTGGTGTTAAAGCCTGTGTCTGTTCATCACCATGCTGCTGAGCTGCCTCAGTTTCCCACCCGTGACTTTATCTCAGTGGACCCACCAACATCACTGCCTGCCTTGCCCCGCTGGTCTAGCACAACCAAGCCCACCTCAGTTACCCACAAGTTTCCATGGCACTGAGTAAAAGGAAGCATGCAGCATGTGCACACACATGCACACATGTCACCAGAAAGTCACATATGGTTACCCTCCCACAGAAAGATGCTTTCAAACTTACCACATCACTTAGAAGTAAAGCAGCCTGCACAGAGGTGCTTACCTGCCATTGGTCACAAGGGAAGAGGGATGATAAAATGGAGAAACAGTTGTATTCAGCATCACAGGAGAGATGTGGCAACATACAAATATACAAAGCATATGACACTTCCACATGCAAACAAACCAAGGTAGTAAAACACGAACAAGTACACACACAGTTGCACGCACAGTAAGGTAGGGTATTTCTACAACACACTATACACAAACGCACACAGAGGTGCATAGTCACAACACACCCACTACCACACACTGTCACGTACCGTATTGTGGAGGGTATAGCTCCACACCCTCTGTAACATGCACCCACACTTGAGAGATGTAGCCAGGCAGGACACAGAGAGAACATCAGTCAAAAACCAGTTCATACACGCATGCTCCTCAGATCAGTGGAGACAAGGAACCATAATTTCACAGGCTCACAAACATACGCACACTGAGTTTTTTCTCAAACCCTCTGGGAAGCTGGCTTCAGCCCAAAAGTTTCCTGCCTCCTGAAGTCTTCAAGGCATGGTTGTCAATTGACTCCTTTCCCCTCCCTTCTCCAGCTGAGCCCAGGATAGCTGGGACACTGTCCTCTAGCAGACACGGGAGGGGACCCTGGACAGCAAATCTTGAGGACATCTTGTCTAGCACCATATCCAGTCCAAGCTGGGGCCAGCCACTGGGACTTATGGGCTGTTCTCCCACCTCCCAAATTCACTCCCACCACCAACCCAGCCTCATGCCCCAGCATTAGCTTTTGGAAAAGGGCAAATGAACTTATCAGACACCTCCTTTCCTGGGGAGCAAGGGCTGTCTCCTGGAACCTCTCCCCACCTGTTGTCACCTACCTGTGCAGGTGCTCTGTCTCAGCAGCTCAGAGCTCCAGCCTGGGCAAGCTCCCGAAGGCAAGTGGGTGGAGCCTGGTTCCATCCTTTGCACCCCCACCCCAAGTGCTAGCTCCCTCTGCAGCTGCCCCCTCCAGCTCCAGGCCCCCTGGGCAGCCCCCTCCCTTCCTGCCTCCTGAGCTCCCAGTGCTGTGTCTCTCCTCTGAAAACCAGACTAGGGACTGGGGGGAGGGGGAAGATCCCAGGAGAGGAAGTGGCATCTGACGGCCCCAGCACCAAACCTGGGGGGCTGCAGAGGGGAGGGAGGAGCGGGGAGGCTTCTCATTGTGTGAGGGAAATTTTATTTTTAACAGATGCTAAGGCAGATGGCGCAGAATTAACAGAAAATGGGAGAGGAAAGAGAGGAAGAACATTACTGACTCCGGAGAGAGTGGACATTAAAAAAATAAAGAATAAGGGAATGAAAACAAGTTTAAGTGCTCTCTCCGGGGGGGTGGGGGGACGGGAGGGGAGCTGAGAGGCAAAGAGGGACGGAGCAGCGTGGTGATAACCAGAGGCGTGAAATTACAAAAGTAAAATTTGTGGGACTCCGGAGGGGTTGAGAAGGCCCCAGTTTCATTGCAAAACTCACTCAGAAATTACTGATGTGATGTTTGAGCTTTTATCATTAATAATAATCGAGAAGGGAGGGGAAGACAAAAGGACTCGTGAGCTTGGAGAGTTTGAGGCACCCAGAGAAAAGAAGCTTGAGCCACGGCGGGGGGGAGGGGGTGACAGAAGAGTCATCTCTGTGACAGAAAAAGGAAGGGAAGAGAGAAAAACTCGGGATGGACAGCAGAACTGAGACAAATGGAGAGAGAGAGGCAGAATAAAAGAAAAGGAAGGAAAGAAAACACGGGGAAAGGGGAGAAAGAAGAGTCGCTGTAGAAAGGATGAAACAGGAGGGGCTGGGTGGGGAATGAAAGGAAACTAAAGCCAGGAGATTCTGAGACAGAGCAGTGGAGACAAAGGGACAGAAAGGAACAGAGACAGCAACAGGGAAACAGAGGGCCAGGAAAACAGCACCTGAAAGAAACACGGACACAAGACTGGGCGAGGACAGTAGTTCCAAAGATGAGTGAGTGGTGTTCACAGTGACCACAAGCAGGGACCAGAAGAAACAGGAGGGAGAGGCGGAGACGAAAGAGCAGAGGCCCAGACAGACAGGGAAACGCATGAAGGAAAAGAAAGACAGGAAGAGTGAAAGGCAGACTGACAGAGAGGGAGTGAACGAGACAGAGGAAGCAGAGAGCAAAAACTTAAGACTTTGGAAAGGACACAAAAAGAGTTTGGGGGACAGAAATTCCAAAAGACAGAGACAGACCCACACAATCGGAATGAGGAAGAGAGGTGAGGTGGAGACAGGAAGAAAGGAAAAATGAGCCAGAGGCTTGGAGAGACCCAGAGGCTGTGGGGGAGACGACAGAGAGGGCAGTAAGGGAGGAGAGGATGGGAGACAAAGAGGAATGGCCGTTTATCTCTCCTCCCAAATTAATTGAGGCTACATCAGCCTGAGCCACTAAAACGGAGCGATTATGAATGGGTTAGTCACAGGTGGAGTTAAAGGCCTTCAGAGGCATATTAGCCAAAATTGAGTGGCTTTTAATTTCTTTCTAACGAGAGACTGTGGCTGGGGAACCAGGCACCGCCTCCGCTCAGCTCCGCCGCTAAACACGGCGTGGGGGCGGCCCAGGCCACTCGCCACCTGACCTGTGTGGCACAGGCAGCCAAGTGGAAATGACCATGCCTGAAACATGCCTAAACACGCCTGCAACATGGGACACAATGAGGGAGGTGGTAGAGATGGGGTGGAGGGGTCACAGTCATCGGAAGTGGCCAGGTCAAGGAGTATGGGCAAAGGCTGAGCAGTCTGGGATGCAGGGGAACGTAAGAGGGACACGTAGATACCGCCATGGAAAAGTCCTGCCATTGCCGCAGAGCTGTTCGATGATCCCTGCCCCTACTTCGAGGAAAGCACCATGGTTCAGTACTGCTGTTCTCCACTGTGGAGAAACCAAAGCCCTGAGATGAGAAGAACTGTTGCAAATTCACTGGAAGCATAACGATGGCCTGGACCCTAAGGCGGAATGGTGAGGTGGACAGAGCACTGAAACAAGAGTCCAGAGACCCGGATGTGAGTCTCAGCTCCCCTCCTAATTCATGACAATACCTGGGCATCACCCCTCTCACTGGGCCTCTGTTTCCCTGCCTACAAAATGAGGGGATCGAAGTCTCAGATCCTTCCCAGCTCTAATATGCTATGAACCTATGCAGGCAGACTTTCCATCTGAAGTCTTATCCAGGGGTCCCAGCTGCTGTGCTGTGGCCATTTGAGATAGGACATGTGACCCAGACAGACATCTGTGACCACTAAAATAAGGTATGTGAACTAAATTTAGGGTCCCTGGCCCAGCAGGCTACAAGTCAGAGCAAGCGCAGTGAGTTTTGGGTAGTGGGTGACTAAGTGACCAATGCTGAGCC
The DNA here is from genome assembly GCA_004027735.1 of Carollia perspicillata. Lineage (NCBI taxonomy): Eukaryota > Metazoa > Chordata > Mammalia > Chiroptera > Phyllostomidae > Carollia > Carollia perspicillata. The sequence goes on along the minus strand of PVKM010022945.1, from coordinate 17,007 downwards.
TGGCTGCTGAGGCCTAAAGGAGGCCAGAGCAGGGGAAGTGGCAGGGCTTCCTGCCCTGAGGCTTGGGGGAGGCAGCAAAGGGTTGGTTTGAGGTGAGTCATGAATGGCGATAGAGCCAGAGGGTAGAGGATGTTCCTAGTAGGGACACCAAGAGCAAAGGTGCAGAGGTGTCACCTGGCTGAAATTGATCCTACAGGGGCCATGGGCAGGCAGGGCTATGAGGCTTGAGCGAGAAGTTGGTGGGGGTGGAGGGCACACAGTAGGTTTCTGAGCAAGGGCAGGAGGGTTTTTTGGGATTGGGGGTACTTGGGGAAGGTCACTAGGGAAGAGGAGTGGGAGGAGAATGTGGAAATGAGCGAGCAGGCAGGGAGATGTTGTAATAGGCTGGGTGAGCCCAGGTGAGGAGGAGAGGAGGGGACAGGTAGGAGGTAAAAGATGGCAGGACTTGGAAACTGACAGGGTCTGGGGGCTGAGGATAGGACTGAAGTAAAAGATGAGCTTGGGGTGTCAAGGCCAGCACTCTGGAGAGAGAGCATTAGTACCAGTAACAAGGTGGGCAACCCTGGGTAGAAGCTGAGATGGACATAACAACGTTGGCTTCTATCCAAAGAGCAGGAAGAGGCTGAGGCAGGGCAGTGCGGTTCAGCGGAAAGTGCGTTCATCCGGGCGCACCCATCTGCAATATTCAACTTTTTGTTCTGTCTCAGCTACTCATTAGCCATGAGACCTTGGACAAGACACTGGCCATGGCTGGGCCTCAGTCCATCTCTAAAATGTGGGAGTTTGTCTGGGCTCTTGTTTAGTTTCCCTCTAGGTCCGTGGTTCTGAGACCCAGAGACAAAGCAGGGGCAGAGACCTGCACGGGACAGACACAGGGACTGGAAGGGACTGGTCATAATTCTCACTGCACTCCAGTCCCCAGAGCCAACAGCTGCGCCCCCTCCTCCTTGAAACTCCATTAACACTCAATTAGAGGGCCTGATGGGCTCCAGCCAGAGAGCCCTCTCCCCACCTCATACACAGAGGGCCCCCTCCCCACCTCAAACTCAGACAGTCCCCCATTCGGGGTTCGTCTGATGGGCCCACAGGGAGAAGTCTTCACTCAAATTTATAACTGTGGCAGGGGGCCCTGCCGGCCTCTCCTGCCTCTTCTTTCTTCTTCCTCCCGGGGTGGAGCCCACAGGGTTGGGTGAGGATAGGGGCAGAGCCCACGGGAGCCCCCCGAGATGAAAGTGAGCAAGCCCTGGAGCAGAGGAAGTGGGAGGGGAGAAGTGAGGAAGAGCGCGTGAGAGTGTGTGAGAGAGAAAAATGACAGGCCCTGAATATTGGGCGCCCTCACTTTAAATCAAGATAAAAGACTGAAGTGGAAAATGAGAGTCCAGAGAAACCCCGGACGGCTTGGGGCGCTAATGGAAACACATGGCTGCCGGCTGCGGGCTTGTCAGCTTCCCCCGGCGCTGCCATTCCCGTCTGATAATCCGGCCTGCCATAAAATTAGACTAGCAAATACCTCCTGACAAAGATGCATGTTTCTCTCTATTGTGCCATCATAAAAAAAACTCCGCTGGTGACTCGGGGAGCCGCAAACTTCAATTTAAATTTACAGTGCTGCGGAAGGAAAGTGATATGCACTCAAAAATTTTAATAACCTATTAAGTTACGACTTCAATTTCATTTTATGAATATTTTCCTTGGGGAGCACGGCTATCACAGAGAAAGATAGAAATTTAAAAAAGATAAATAGTGCCATTAATCTCCAACATTTCTCTTCCATTATCCTTGAAAATTAGGAGTTATTTTTGTTCAGATCTTCATGTAATTAGCTCCCTCCACTTGATTCACTAGCCAGAAAATGACCATGTTCAGAAAATTAAAAATTTGTCATTAAGTGGAATTTAACATAATATCATTTATCTTTATCTATTCCCCAGCTGACAGCAGGAAGCCTTGGCTGCCTTACCGGCTGGTGTGTCGGAGTGGGGAGGGACTGCTCAGGGGAGACACTGGGAGAGACAGAGACAGAGACCGGGGAAGGAGAGAAGGCCGGCAGGGCGGCAGCCAGATCGAGTGAGGAGGCCTTGGGAGCTGGCGTGTCAGTCCTCGTGGGAAGGCAGAGGAAGCTGAGGGTGGACGGAGAGGAGGTGGAGGCAGCGGAGGCTGGTGGCAGCAGCGACAAGGGTGTGGGCCTGAAAGCAGGGCAGATGGAGGAGTTGGGGGCACAAGAGGGAAAAGCCGGGAGAGGACCTCAGGAGCAGGTACCAAAAGAGGGAGGTGGCTGCTCAGTGGGGCTGAGGTGAAGAAATGACTTGGGATGACAGCAGCCCAGCGGAATTAAGGGAACTTCCAGAAAGAGAGGGCCGGAGGTGGGGTGAGAGGGACGGGATCACTGCCTGGCCTCCCGGCCCCAGAGGGCGAACGAGACACCACCATTCTGACCACAGTCTGGCTTCAGGCAAGGACAGAGCTGCAAAAAGAGACAGTGAGAGCCAGAGAGGAAGTGAGGGAGCAATAAGAGCCAAGAGGCTGAGTGGATGAGACAGAGGTGGAGGTGCTGAGACGTGGAGTAGACAGACTGGCAGCGGGGCTCCCTCGGTGAGCTCTGGCCCCAGGGAGGCTCTGCGGTAGGAGCCCCCAAAGAAGCCCTTGGACCTCTCGCAAGGGCTGCATGGCTCCCTCTCCTCCCCCTCCTCTAAACAGCCCCCACCCATCCTCCCAAGTCAGAAATCATCCAATAAAACACTCAGACCTAGTCCTGGGTGGAGAGAGCCGTGGCTGAGCCTGAGAGACTGAGAATTGGATAAAGGGATTAAACAGCGGCACATTAGTGAGAGATTTAGAGTGTAATAAACCCATTTCATAATAATATGTGCGTTGGGGCCAGCGATCCATCATCGCAGGAGCCTGTCCATGGCGGGGGTAGGGAGGTGCACTGACCTGCTGGGAGGGGGGACCTGGACGGATGGCTGAGGTTTTTTTCTCAGGGTCTCAAGATATGGGCATGAAGTACAGACTGGCCCCTGGGGCCAGAAGGAAAGCACAAGGATTCTGAGGGTACTTAGGGTTCAAATAGCCGCACAGGGATCAACCCGGAGGTACAGCAAGGGAGTCTGGGTAGAGGCCTGGAAGCCTGAGAGGCTGCCCTGTCCTCCCAGTGTAGGGCCTTAGAAATAAAGGTAGAATGATTCTCAGGGGGTGCGGGGGAGTGCAAGCTCACAGAGTTCAAGCTCACAGATAGGACTCAGCAAGCTGAAAACTCCCAAATAAGCCTGCTCCTTCCATCCTGGTTTTGTCACTTACTGACTCTGATTTTGGCAAGTGACTTCACCTCTCCGAGCCTCGGTTTCCCATCTGTCGAATGGAGATACGTAGGCTGGTGTCATAGGACTGTTATGAGGGTCACCTGAGATAATGGGGTTAAAATTGTTCTGCGGCAGAAGAGCCTTGGAGAAACATTTCCAGCTCCCCACCCACAGGCTGCCTTGCGAAGTCTTTCAGCTCCCTGTAGTCCACTAGTTCCGCCTGCCAGAGGAGACTCTGAGATTATCCAAGGGCCAGTAAGAAATGATGTGTTAATCATACGATTGACTGTTTAATCTCCCCTGTTAACAGGGCAGAGGAAAACATTCTCTCGCTACCTCCATTGAGGAACCCAGCATTAGGGATTAGAAAAGAAACTTTGTCCTGGAACAGGGAGTGCGAAATAGGAATGGACCAGTCAGGTCTCGGCTGTCAGTCTTAAAATGCCGGGGAAGGGCAGTGGGAGCACATGGAGATGCTGAAAGCAAAGAAGAATGCCTTCAGGAGGAGCGAGGCCCTGGGACTAGGGGAGGGTGGGGTTGCCAGGGGTGATGGTCTTGAGTGGTCCAGGAGATTGCGGCAGGAGAGAGAGGGGGAGCGGAGAAAGCAGAAGTCACCGCTCCACCATCCAGCCACACTAGCCAACTTTCTCCTTTTCCATTGCCTCCAGGTATATCACTCCCTATCCCCACCCCAGAGAGGCCAAGTGGACACAACCTTCGGCTCTACCTGAGACGCACAAGGTGCTCCCATAGGAAGGCGTCATCGCCAATCCCAGTTCCAACTTGCCTCCAATCTGCTCCCCACTTTAAGTCAATTTAGCATCAAGCTCTCTGGTCAATTTCTAGGGACACAGACTCTTCCCTGGTACCTCATTCCAATTAATCAAGTCTTCCTGAACCCTCAATCCAGCCAAAGGCATCATTGATTCTTCCAGAGTAAAGTTTCACTGAAACAAACACCTTCCTCGTTGGTTGAATTGATCAAGGGCAAGTTTGGTCTGTCTGCACCCTCTCGAAAATGTCAACTATCATTGCCAATTCTCCCAGCTTCTGGTGGAGACCTTACCGACGCCACAAAAGAAAAGGAATGTTTTCTCCCAAGCTCAAACTAACACATCCATTGCTTCTTTCTGTGAATATTCATTATATGCCTACTAAGGCCAAACACAAATATTCTGTATCACAAAGTAGTGAGTGACTCATAAGTTCCCCCTGAGTAATACAGATACTCTGGTGTACCAGGGAGGGACGGATCTCCACAAGCTGGCAGGGTCGGGGGTAGTATTGATGGAAGAAGTGCCCCTGGAGCTGGGCAGGTTTGGGGCACAGCTTCAACAGCTGGGGCCATGGGCAACAGCCAGGCCAGAGAAAAGAGGTGCATGAACAGACATGCAGTGAGGGAGAAAAGCAGCACTTAAGGGGCACACGCTCTGTGCCAAGCATGTGCTGGAACCTTTCATCCATATGATCTCATTAACCCCTCCCATCATTTTTGGAAATAGATGTCTTTATCTTCAAGTATATAGATGAGAAGCTGAAGTTCAGAGGTTAAATTACTCACCCAAGGTCACATAGCTAGTAAGCGACAGAGCATGGACTCGAACCCAGAACTTGTTGTCTCTGAAACCCACGCACTTCCCTCTACACTATGGTGCCAGGTGTGTTTAAGAAAAGAGGAGCAGCCTGCTTTGTCTGGAGCCTAAAGCGTACGAAGGAGAAGTGGAAACCGCCCCACATTGGACATTGCCTGCAAGAGCGCTGTACCATCTCTGAGACGGCCTAAGCCGTTGGGGCACAAAGAACCTCAGCCTTGCTGACCACACCCTTGGACATTCAGGAGAAGCGGGGACACAGGGAGAGGCAGTCCTTCAAGCACATGCTCCTGCAGCGACCCTCTCTTCTGTCCAGCCTTCCCATCTTGCCCTCTCCCCTAGCTCCTTCCTCTCAGCATTGAGGGTCTCCCTTCCGTGCCCCACTTCTGGATCTGGTAACCTCTGTTTCCCTTCCCCTCAAAAATACCCCCAGTTCCGGATACACACTTGTCGCCTCCGCCTCCCACCACCAATTCCCTCCCTGAGCCCTCTGCTCCTACTCCCCAGGTCACCAATAACATCCTCATGAAAAAAAGTTTCAGTGACTTCTTACAAGTTTGTAATCCAGCTCCATTATTTATTAGCTCGATAAGTGACTTATTCAGTCTGGCTTCAGTTTCATCATTGCTGACATGTGAATGATAACAGCACCTACCTCATGGTACTGAGATATAACTTACAGCAGCGAGATAAAATAAAGAAAGAGCACAGGACAAGGTACAGAGTCGGCATTTAACAAATATTGGTCGTTATTACTTTTCTCTGCCTTTATTCTTCTTGATTGCAAATCTTCAAAAACCCAATAAATAGCAGATTAATAGTCATTAAATGGTCCCCCACTGCTTATAAAAAAGACTCAAAGCTCCTTAGCTAGGTTCCTGAGACCCGCCCCCACCTTTGTTCAGAGCCCAGAAGCTCCGTCCGCTTCTTCCTCCTGTGAAAGAATGTGGTCTGACGGGAGGACTTCCGACCCGGTGTCTTAGACACCCTAAATTTTTCAGAGGTATTTGGAGGACCCGCAGAATTTTTATTTTAGTTTTCATATAACAATACACTCTTAAAAACTTGAATAAAGTGTCACATGATCACAGAAATGTCATGAACTGAATTATAACACATTAGAGGTTACTATCATGATAAATGTGTGTGCTAATTGACATACTTTTCTTAATAATTAGAAAGCTAAATTTGAGCCTTCATAGTATGCGCTAATAAAATACTGTCTTTCTTAGTTTTATATATTGGGTTTGTTTGAAAAGGGCAGGGGGACTTTCTACTAAAAAAAGATTTGAAATCAATAATAAAGTGGAAAAGGTCACAAAGACCTAGTCCCAGTCCCAAGGATGCAACTTCCTTCCCTACATTCCTTAAGTACTGTAGGCCTCCGCTTCCCCATACGCACGAGCACATGTATCAAGCACACGGGGTTGACAATAGGCTTAAACGAAGAACATATGAAAAGGTGCCTAAGGCCACACCTGATAGAACTTTGGTAATAGCACAAGCTAATACTTATTGAGGACTGACTCTATGCTGGGCCTCAAGCTAAGAGTTTGCATAGATTATTGCATTTCATTCTTGCAGCAACCCTGTAAAGTTTTACCCTTAATCTCATTTATAGATGAAAACCTTGATGTTTGGCATCATGAACAATTTGCCAGATCACAAAGCCATAGCTGTGGAGCTGGGTTTTGAATAATCAAGGCAACCAAGCACTAGAGTCTGCACTTTCTAAAAAATATTGAGCACTCACTAGGTACCAGGGACTGTTTTAAGTCCTTTCACATGTTTTAATTCATGGAATCCTCACAACTGCTGTAGCAAATTGTGCATCCCACAAGACTTGTGCGGTGTGGCTTTGCGCAAGAGGTGGAGTCAGCTTCCTCCTGAATCTGAGCTGGCCATTGATTTGTCTGACCAAAGAATGTGACAGAAGTGACGCTTCGTGACTTCTGGGCTCAGGCATTCAGAGGCCTTGCCATTTCCATAATCACCTCTTTGGAAGTCAGCTACCATGTGAAGAAGCCTGAACTCTGCTGCTGGAGAGGCCAGTAGAAGAAGAGAGGCCCTAAAGGATGAGAAGCCACCTGGAGAAAAGCTAAGGCTTCCTGGCCAACAGCCAGCCAGCGCCAACTGTCAGACATGCCACAGAGGCCAACTTGGATGTTCTGCCCCCAGCCGAGTTTCCAGATGAATGCAGCTGCCAGAGTGAATGCAGCTAGCACCACAGAGAGCAGAACCTCCCACCATGAAAAACTTATAAACAAAAGCAAAAACGTTTTTAGCCACAGAGATGTGGGGTGCTTTGTGACACAGCAATAGCTAACCCAAATGAATAAGGTATGTACTACTACAGTGGACCCCTGGACAATGAATTTTCCTAGTACAAGTGGACCCGCACAGTCCCAGCCCTGTTCAAGGGTCACCGTCTTTTCGATCTGTGGTTGGCAATACGTGTTGCAGAGGGCCAGCTGGGGTTTCACGTGGATTTTCGACTGTGCAGGTGGCCGGTGCCCCTAACCCCCGTGTCGTTCACGGGCCAACCACACTTCCTTATTTTACCAATGAGAAAACGGAGGCATAGAGGAGTTAAATAAGTCACCTAGGATTAAGCCATTAACGAGTGGCAAAACCAAGGCTGAAACCGAGGCATTCTGGCTCCACAGACGACAGAAGTAACCACTGGGGTTTGGGAAGCTGAAAAATGGTCCCTCAAAGATGTCCTGGACCTTAGTCAGGAGACCTGTGAATACGTTACCTTACATTGTCAAAGGGACTTTGCAAATGTGATTGTGTTACTGATCTTGAGTGTGCCTACTACAATCACAGAGGCCCTCACAAGAGGGAGGCATCAGGGTCTAAGGCAGAGAGAAAGGTGGTGTGGTGCAGGGGCACGAGCGAGCCAAGGAACGAGGACAGCATCTAAAAGGTTTTGAAAACGGCCAGGAAACAGATTCTTCCCTGGAGACTCCAGAACACCTGTCAACGCCTTGAGACTGATTTGGGGCTTTTCACCTCCAAAACTGCAAAATAATAAATGTTGTTGTTTTAAGCCACTAAGTTGAAGGTAATTTATCACAGCAGCCCCAGAAAACTAATACAGGGAGCCTCTCGTACTTAAAGGGAGCTGGGTCCTTCCTGTGGGAGCCAACCTGCCCAGTCTCCTCGCCTCCCGTCATATTTCACGTCTCTGTGCTTCTCTAGTTCTTGAAAATCCCCCTCCTCCATCTATAACTCATTTCTGCCCACCTCTTCCAGGAAGCCTTCTCTGATCACTGCGGCTCACACTGTTCTCTCTGTCCCGTCCCTACAGCACTTGATGTTCTGCACCTTCTGACTCAGCAGTAACTAATATCAGTGCTAATGTGCTGGCAGGCGGCCCGGTGACATTTTTATGAGTGTGAGTCATCAAATCTGAGGACATCAGGCCATAGAGGCCCCTAGAGAGTCTGCCCCTTCATTTTATGGATGATGAAACTGAGTCCCAGGAAAGGAAAGAAAGCCACTTATCCAAGGTCACATAGCTGAGGCTTAAAGACGAGCCTTCTGACTTCAAATTCATAAGCTCCCTCATTCAGCGAGTGCTTGTCAAGCCCTCATTATGGGCCCAGCACTGAGCTGGGCGCTGGGAAATCACCAATGATCAGGAGCAGATAAAGTCTCTGCTCTCACAGTGGTCTCTGATTTATAAGAGAGAGAAACATTTATGCAATAATCCATATGATATATAATTACTCACCATGGTAAGTGTTAGGAAAGAGAGTTCCATAATGCCAGCTGTGGGAGTACAGAACATAGGGAACCATTTTAAGTGGGAGAACCAGGAAAGGCTTCCCTGAGGAGACGGCCATCGAGCAGAGATGTGACTAATGGTGAGTAGAGTCCACTAGGTCTTCATAGGGGTGGGGGGAGGAGAAAAGCATCTGAGGCTGAAGAAATGATGTGTGCCAAGGTCTGGGGGACAGGAGGGAGCAGAACAAAGAATAAAAAGGAGCCCAGGATGCCTGGAGAGCCAAAGGGACGAGAGAGAGGTAAAGACGAGGCTGTGGAAGTCCACAGAGGTCAGACCACAAGAGCCGGGAGGCAGTGGCGAGGCTTTGATTTGAATTCCACTGGCAAACGGAGGGCATAGGGAGGTTTTAAGCAGGGCAATGACATGTTCATATTTGAATTTTATGGTGTTTCCCCCCAAGCCAGGGTCTTCTCTTATCTCTATAGACATGTTAGAGATCATTATTACAGGGAGTTTTATGCCACTGTGTATTCCACTCCGTGCCTAGCCTTGTACAACGCAGGTGCTCCATAAATATGTGTTGATTAACCTCTCAGCAGCCTGTCCGCTGTTGATCATTCCCTTCCTCTCGAAGCCCAGTTCTTTGGCTTCTGTGCTGCCTCATGTTCCAGCTTCTCTGCGTCCTCTGACCACTCCCCCCCCACACACACACCATATGTAAGCATTTCTCATCGTTTTATCTTCATCCTCTTTCTTTTTCTCCCCCTTCATCCTCTTTCTTCATGTCCACGCTCTCCCCTTTGGTCATCTTGTTACCTCCAAGCAAATTGATCTCATCCTTCTGGGCAGAACTCAAGTTCCACGAGGACTGGGACTTTGTCTTGTCACTGGTGCGTCCCCAGAACCTGGCGCACGGCAGGCACCTGATAAATTATGTGATGGGACTATATACTATATGACTGTTTATATGAAGCTCAAGAACAGGCAAAATGAATCTCTGGTGATCGATGTCAGAACAGTGGTTATCTGTGGGGACACAGTGACTGGGAGGAGCACAGGAGAACTCACAGGGGCGGTGGGGGGTGCTGGAAGTCTTGATCAGAGTGGTGGTGACACAGGTGTCTGCACTTGTAAAAGTTCATTGATCTGGAAGCTTAGGATTAATGTTCTTTACGATATGTGTGGGATAGCTCAATAGGAAGGTAAAAAAATATTACCTTCCTAATTTTAGGGAATTCCTAATTTTTTTTAATGCTTTATGTGTCCACCTAGATGTCCAGCTTATGATCTTCCCCAGCCTCCCAAATCAGCTCTCCTCCTGAGTTCCTGTTCCCACTGTTGGCACCACTACGCCCCCAATCGTTCTGTTTCCGAACCTCAGAGCCTCCTCATCCATACGCCACCTCTTCTACCCTGCCTCACCCAGGTTTCCAAGACACAGAAACACAAGTGGTCCTGTGGTTATGCAAACTTTTCAGATGGCCCCCTGAATTTAACCTCCTGGTGTGACTCCTAGGACTATGTTATTTAGCAAAAGAGAGAGTGGGGGAGGTGGGGTCAATATAATCACAGATATCTTTAAAAGCAGGGTTTTCTCTGGCTGCTGACGGGAGAGGAAGCCAGACACACTCAGAACAGAAGAATACTGCAGTGTTGTTGGCTTTGAAGACAGAGGGACCACAGGCAAGGACAGGTGAGTGGTTTTAAGAGGCTGAGCGTGACTCCCAGATAAGAGCCAGTAAGAAAACAGGAACCTAAACTCTACGACTGCAGGGGCTGGAATTCTGCCAATGAGATGAGTGTGGAAGCCGATCTTCTCCAGAGCCTCCAGACAAGGGCCCAGACCAGCTGACACCTGATTTCAGCACTGCGAGACTAGGAGAGAAACTAACTGAGCCCACCCAGACTTCCGACCTATAGAACGGAGATTTTAAAATAAGTGTTGTTTGAAGCCACTAAGTTTGCGGCGAATTGTCAGAGCAGTAATAGAGAACTAATACATATCTTAAATCCTGTATATTCACAGTGGTCTTTGCCTCTGCCCTCCTTCCCCTCACTTTGGTCCCCCCACGGCCAGACCCTCTGACCTCACTTCTATCCAACTGAAATATGTATTTCTGGGCCTCCCTCTCTAAACCCATCTATCCACTGCTACCAGATCAACTTTCCAAAGTCACAACCCTGATCACATGCTTCTCCTGCTCAAAAAATTTGGGTAACAGTGCAGCTTGGTGGTTATACTCTGGAACCAGAATGCAGGGTATAAAGCCCAGCTCTGCCTCTGAACTGCAGATAACCTAGAATGAGTTGCTCGACCTCATCCATAAATTGAGAATAAAAGTATCATCTCCATAGGGTAATTGTAAGGGCTAAGTGAGATATGCATGCAAAATAGTTATGCATAGCCCAGCACAGGCAGGAACCCCACTGTATGTGAATGATGGTTCTTTATATAGCACTATCAAGGGGTCCAGGTGGCCAACTGATTGAACTCTTCAGCCTGGACTTATATCCACTCCCCCGCAAGCTGCGCGCACACACACACACGCCCCTCTACAGCCTTTCTCCCACTCCTCTTTGGTGAGTCCCATCCCTTACCCTCCATCTTCATCACCACTCCCCTCCTTCACATTGTCCCCCAGGGGTCTCCTCCCTGATTCACACACTTCCACTCTCTGTGGCCGGCAGAGATTGCTGAAAACACAAGCCTAATCATGTCACGTGTGGAACTGAAACCCTTCCAAGGCTCTCCATTGCTTTCAATATAAAGTCCAAAGTTCTTCCCACAACCCCCCAGGCCTTACACAGCCTGGCCCACCACTGTCTCCAGCCCCCTGCCCTCGCTTTTGGCACTTATCCCTCCTACTCATCAGGCTCCCTCCTGTGACTGGGCCATCCACCTTGCTGTTCCTTCTTCCTTAGCACTCTTCCCTTCCCTATTGGCCTGGTTAACACCTCTTTTTCCATCCAATTCTTAGTTTAGTGAGGATTCCCTCCAGCAAGCCTTCCCTGACCTCCCAGATTAGGACAAACCCCTCTACAGAGGCTCTCAGATGCCCTTTTGTAGAACTTCTTCTTCTTTTTTTTTTAAGATTTTTTAAAAAAATTTTTTTAGAGGGGAAGGGAAGGAGAGAGGGAGAGAAATATCAATGTATGGTTGCCTCTCGTGTGTCCCCTGCTGGGAACTGGCCTGCAACCCAGGCATGTGCCCTGACTAGGAATCGAAGCGTGATCGTTTGGCTCACAGGCACGCGCTCAATCCACTAAGCTACGCCAGCCAGGGCCCTTTTGTAGAACTTCTTATAGGAGTAAATAAGAGGAGTAACACCTCTTATTTAATTGCCACGAGCTCCAGTAGGACTGGGGCTGTTTCTGTCTCTGATCACCTTGTGTCCCCAGAGCAGAGTACAGTGCCTGGCCCAGAATCTGTGCTCAATAAATGTTTGTTAAAGGGATGAATGAATGAAATGAGGACAAGGACTCTGCTTCAGCTAAGCTGGACTGCTTTTCCCACAGATGCTTTCTCGTCTCCATGCCTTTGCGTACTCATGTCCCTCCACCTGATATGCTCTCCTGCCACCTCTACTCTTCTGTAAATTTCATCCACCCCTGGCACTCTCTGCCAAGTAATCTTGCCCAGTATTTTAGCCTGCACTGGCTTCTACATCCATCCTTCCCCCTGCGCCACCAAAAGCGCCAATTGTTTGCATTATTTCTTCCTGATTATGAAAATAATGCATGCACATCATAGAAATTTTAGAAAACTGATAATGCAAACTATTTTTAAAAGAAAAACATTTCAAATACCACTTCTCAATGATAATTGCTGCTTTTACTGTAAAAGCAGCAAAAGTGAAGCAAAAGTAGGTTTACAATTGTTCATATGGAAATCACTACAATAATTAACAAATAATAGCCCTAGCTGGCATGAGTCAGTGGATTGAGTGCCAGCCTGTAAACCCAAGGGTCACCGGTTCGATTCCCAGTCAGAGCACATGCCTGCATTGCAGGCCAGGTCCCCAGTTGGGGATGTATGAGAGGCAACCACACATTGATGTTTCTCTCCTCTTTTCCCTCCCTTCCCCTCTCTTTAAAAATAAATAAATAACTTTTTAAAAAGTTAACCAATAATAATATAAGAATTAATTCTGTTTTGTGTACTTATAACCGTAAACCTATTTATTCCCCACCCATTTTTCTGTGCATAACCATGGAAAACTTTTAAACCTCACCACAAATTAATGAGGTTCATATTGTTCTCATATTATGAAAAAAAAGTTTTCAGAAAAGTTCAATAACTTGCTCAAGGTCACGCAGAGCTAGTAAAGAACTCGGAACTAGAAAAGAGCCCAGATTGGGACCTAAGACTTCAGTCTTCGGGACTCAGCCCCTTGCTCCCTCTGCTATGCCCACCTTCCCCCTGAGCCCTTCTCTCTCCCATCACTCCTCTTACATCATTGCTTTCTCCCTTTAAGGCCAAAGCCCAAACTCTCCCCAACACATTCCCTTTAACCCACCCATTCTACTTCAAGGACAATCACTTTGGTGTTTTTCGCAGTAGGAGAAGACCACTATCGACCTAAATCTATACCAGCCTGGTTTAACAAGTAACAGCACACCCTCACGGTGAAATCCTATACTGTTGGTCTAAAGAATAAGGGAGGTCTTCGTGCATTACTCTGGAATAATCTCTAAAATAATTTGTTAAATAAAAAACATGTACAGCCCTGGCTGGTGTGGCTCGGGGGACTGAGTGTTGGCCTGCAAACTGAAAAGTCATCAGTTTGATTCCCTGTCAGGACACATGCCTGGGTGGCGGGCCAAGTCCCTGGTTAGGGACATGCGAGAGGCAACCGATCCATCCATCTCCCACACATTGCTGTTTCTCTCTCTCTTCCTCTTCCCCTTCCCCTCTCTCTAAAAATAAATCGATCAAATCTTGTAAAATGTTTCTAAAAGTGTACGGTTTGCTATCATTTGTGAATGGGGAGAATATTTCTATGTGTGTGCAACATTTCTAAACATAGAAATGGTACCAGTATTTGCTTCTGGGAGGAGAATATAGGGATTGAAAGTGCAGGGAGAGAAGGGACTTACTTTTCACTATATACCCATGTGTAGTGTTTACATTTTTACCATACCCAAAGATTTAGTAAGTAAAAAAGGGAAAACACAAGCAAAAATTGCCAAGTTTTCTCCAATCGTCCCACAGAGACTATCTTCACTCCCTGCACAGGACTGTCTGGGTGCATGCGTGTGCCCTGCTCCACTCTTTCTATGGCCTCCCAAGTGAGGTTCACATGTCAGCCATTTTCAGAGATCAAAGACTTTGTCTTTCCCACCAGACTAGTAGGATCCTGCAGCCACTTGAACGCCAAGGAAAAGGCTTTGTGCTAACACTAGCTCTGCCGTTTGCTAGTTGTGTAACTTTGGACAAGTCATTTTTACCTCTCTGATGGTAGACTCTTCCTCCTCCATCAGGTGGGTGAAGAGTTCTCCATCAGCCCCCTAATTTCCAGACCTTCAAACAGTCTGCCCCCTCTGCCTATAAAATACTGCTCTTCTCCCTTCCCTGTCTTGGTAGCTCCTACCTACCCTTCAAGACTCAGCTTTCATGTCACCCCTTGAAGAAAGATGTCCCAAATCTCTTAGCTGAGGTCCTGTGCTCTTGCTGTGGCTTCTCCATCACAAGCCCCACAACACGTGGTGGGCATGACTTGTCCAGTGTTTACATTTCCGGTTAGACTATCAGCTCCATGAGGGTAGGAACCGCACTGTGTTTATCACATGTAGCCTGGTGCTTGTCACACGGTCCGGGCTCAGTAAATATTTGCTCTGAGAGTAAATGGGTCACATTGCCCTTGTTCAGACCTTCTCCTCAGATCCTACATCCTGATAGACCTCAGCAGCCTCCCCTGGACACTCAGGAAAGAGGTGCGTCACTGGGGATTAGACCCCTCCATTCCTGTTCTTCCCCTGAAGTCTCTCTGCCTACCTGAGGCATCAGAGCTTGTGATCTTCCCCACCATCACATCCACAGCCTCCAAAGCAAACTCCTGCAGGTTCCAGCCCAGTCTAGGCCTCTCCCTCAGGGCAGGGCCCCACCCAGGCCAAGGCCAGGCCCCAGACCCATTCCCTGCCCCCAGCCCAGCCTGGCAGGCCAGGCCCATCAATCGTGCTCCCAGGGGTACAAACCAATTTCTCTTGCTTTCCTGAGCCTGTCTCCCTGGCGGAGCCTGGAGGAGCCTTCAATCGCATTAATCCCAGCCTGGCGGCGGTGACGAAGACGGATTTCTCCACCAAACGATCCATTTGTATCTCTCGTGCACTCACTTGGTTTTTTTCTGTGCTGATGTTCAAAATATCATGAAAAAGGCGTTAGTCGGGTAGCTGTGGCGCAGCGAAATAATAGAGTGATCCGGCAATGCGCTCCTGACCTTGCAGGACAGCTAATCCATCCGCACATCTATCTTAATTATTCCCGGTTACAAAAGAGAAACTCCACCATTCATTCATTCCAGGCTGGCAATTTCATTTTCCACCCCCCACTCACGCCCCATCCTTTCTCCACCATTCTGCTAGCCAGATAGGCCCATTCACCAGTGCTGTAACAGTCTCCCCTCGGCAACCCAGTCTAGCCAGGCGTGAGCCCACCTGGTGGCAATTCAGGACCTAGCCCACTCTTCCTTGGGACCAGAAGAGAGGCCCTCTGGCTCCCTTCCCCAGAACTCTGGCCAGTTCATTGGAGGAAGACTAGCTACCAATACAATCAAGACTCAGCAGGGACACACACACACACAAAGGCAGCCACAGACTCATCCAGACTGACCTTCAGGCTTCCTCTTGCACAGACACTAGTACATAGACCCACCCCCTTCTTCATGCCTAAGCAGAACATTTTACCTGTCCTGCTGCCCTGGCACAGATGCTGGGATGGGCATTTTGACTAAGGGCAGGTGTCATGAGGGATGTCTTGGTCCGCCTGTCTCCCACCCCGAAAAGCCAAAGACCCCACCCACTGTGTCCTCTCAGGCCTACTCATTAATACAACCTAAGCAAGTCAGAGCAGAGGAGGAAGGTGGAGTGTGGGAGAGGAAGCAGTGAGGAAAAAGACTTTAAACAGAGACCCTGCAAACTAGAGAAAAAGAAGGAAAGAAATGATGGGAATGGTGTGGTGAGAAGGTCATTGAGATGAAATGTGAAAGCGTCTGTTTGTATAGCACAATTTGAGCTAATCATACCAGATTCACTTTGGGGATGCCCGTGCCAGTCTCTAAAGCCCTTTCTAATTCTACCCTTAATGTACAATTTTTCAGATCCCTCATTCTAATGATTTTGATGCAATCAGCAAAACTAGGCATGTAATTGTCTTGGCTCTGTGCTTGGCCATGGTGGCTCTTGGGAACTCTGGCTCCGGGTTCCCATGTCTCCCCCGCCCCCCAATCCTTCCCTCTCTCCTCTTTTACCTCTTGATTCAGTCTCTGCCAGCTAGCACAGAGTGAGACTTCTCCAACTCAAAGGGCTGCGGGGGAAACAGAAGAGGGAGTTTCAGTCCTAGTCTCATGAAGCCTTGCTCTGACTGAGGAAAGGATACAGCGTGTCTAGGCCAGAACTGGGCGGTGGGGTTGTCTGCTCCACCAGCCTGGCTAGATCATTGAGTTTAGAGAAGGAGGAGGGCTTTTTGGAAGAGTTCAGTGGGCTCTCCTCCCCTTCCCAGAAGCAGCAGGCAGACTGGGCTGGGCCTGTGGGGCAGTGCGCATGGGAAGGGCCATTTGTCCTGAGACAATGGGAGAAAAGGGGTCTCCGAGCGGCTGTTGAGAGTCAATTTGTAGTGGTGGCGGCTGAGGTTGCTCCAAAGGCTGGGAACAGCTGGAGCTCCGGGTGACTGATGGGTGGGCCCAGGAGAGGGGCCATTGGTCTGGCAGACACAAAGGCCCCGATGGTGTGCGGGTGGGGCCTGTCAAAATCATTAAGTGCAGAATATGGGAGCGGCTGACTTCAGATGGGACCAGTGGGTAGTGGAAAGAGGTTAGGAACCTACCCCTCCCTCTGCAGCCCCTCTTGGGAAACTCAGCCACCCACACGTTATTATCATCTTATTTGCATAGACGCCCCAGCCCCAGCCTTCCAGGTCCCTGGTCTCACTCCACCCAGAGTCCAGGTTCCAGTCCTATTTGGGCCACTCTGGCTCTGGGGCCAACTCTGGGCCTGGCGAGACCTCTCCAGTCTCCTTTGGGAGACTGGCCCACCCTCAAGCTTTGCATTCTCCAGGCAGTGCCCTCATCCACTTCTCAGAGCGCAGGACATCAGAATTCAGGACCAGGAAAGACCGCCCCTCCATTTCAAAGGGAAGAAACTGAGGCCCAAGGTGGTGATTTCTCCC
>PVKM010022944.1:0-21934 GCA_004027735.1 Carollia perspicillata | reverse complement strand
GAAAGCACAATTCTCATTTTGTGTGACTGCACACAGCACCGCAGAATGGTGCGGGGAACGGTGTCTCACGCGGTGCCAGAGTTGGCATTGCTCTTGGGGCGGATGCTGCCTCCTGCGTGTGTTGGTCTTCTGACTACTGGGGCCTGGCGGGTCAGGGGTGCAGAAGGAGTAGACTGTGTGTGAGCCAGGCCAGGGGTCCTGAGCTCTCGGTGCCCCATCCCCCTGCCCTACACTCCTAGTCGCAGAGGAAGAGGCCTCTGAAGCCAGGCCCCGCGTGTGGGAGTTATCCAAAAAGGGAAGGTACAAAGAGAAAGAAAAGAGGGAGGAGTCAGTCGAAAATATTTGAGGGCCCCATAAGGTAGTAATTATGAAATTGGGCTCCTTGTTTTCATGAAACGTGCCGATCTGTCAACACCACTGTTGCAACAGAATTCCCTGTGTTCGAGCCTACGAGATGCAAACGACCGTTTCCCAACCCGTGGATTTCAGGTTTTCCAGCTTTCTGAGGTAGCCATTGTACGACAGAGTGAAGCTAGAACTCTTTCCAGTTAATTCGAAACATGTTATTAGAAATCTTTTGCAACGTGGCATCTTCTGGAAGCTGCGGGCTTTACAAGGGGATGACTCACATTCAGCCAGCGCCAGCTCACGTTCATTTTCTTAATTGATCCCACTTTACAAATGGGGATTTGCAGTATGGAAAGAGTTCAGATGACTTGTTTACACAGCAGAATCAAAGGCAGAGGCTGTCTTCCATCTATCTGCGCCCTTCCCACATCTTCTGAGTTTTACTGAATGGATAAAATAAAATTTTCTTATTGACACGAGGCAAGGATATACCCAGGAATTCTTTTTATCTAAATGTAAAAGCTTTCTTTTATACTTAATGTACATAATCGTGATATTGACAGAACAGCCTGATTAAGCATAACTTAAACTGCTTTATCTTTCCAAAATAGGGAAGAATTTCTTTCAAGGAACCGCACATTAAAATGGAAATACAGTCCTTTGTTGAGTCTAATGCCAAGGGGAATTCAACGCAAAATGGGTCTGGAGCTGACA
The DNA here is from genome assembly GCA_004027735.1 of Carollia perspicillata. Classification (NCBI taxonomy): domain Eukaryota; kingdom Metazoa; phylum Chordata; class Mammalia; order Chiroptera; family Phyllostomidae; genus Carollia; species Carollia perspicillata. Next base: position 20,872 of record PVKM010022944.1, on the reverse strand, counting down.
GCATCCAGGGAACTTTGTGAAAGGTAACTCCGCACCCTGGAGTCCAGGAGGAGCTGGGGAGGAAGCCTTGGCTTCCTCTTTCTGCTGATTAAGAGTCTAGTGCTCCAGACACGGAAGGAGATCTTATCGGGGCCCTTGGAAAAGCTGCATTGTTCCAGCCCTCCTTGTTTCCCTGAGGCCGGCAAGACAAAAGGAATAACATTCAAAGTTCGTTCTGGCTTGTCGGCTGTTCAGATGCGTAAGTTAATTCCTTACCCAGACTTTCTGAACCTGTGGGAATATTTCAAAGGATTGAAGGATGGCCTGGGTTCTCTGAAGAATCTAGAACCCCCTCCCCAACAAGATTCTAGTCTTTCAATTACCTAGTACCATTAGTTGTACCTGTATTCACAAGTTCCCAGTTAGTGTAGGACCTCTATACCATTTGTTACTCCCTGCCAATAAAATATGATGTTTAATAGGTGCCACTAGGTTATGCAGAGCTTTCTTTAATTCGGGGTATCTATACATATATTACTGATTTCCAGTTTTATTGGATTATAAGAAAAAAATATGGCCACTAAAACTGTTTTTGGGAATTTATTAATGTTTTCTTTGTGGCCAATTATATAATAGAGTGCTGTAAATTCCCAGAGTCATAAATGAACATATTTTTCTGTAGGTTATCAAATATATATATATATGTGTGTGTATATATATATGTATGTATGTATCAATTATGTTGAAGGTGTTCTTTACATTTTTCAAACTCTATTTTTCTTATTTTTATCTACTTAGATTATTAAACTCTGAAAGAGACATATTAAAACCTCCCAGAATATTTTTTTTGTTTTTAAGTTTTCTTTTAAATATCTATGAGTTTTTGCTTTAATTCACCTTTATGTTACCTTGGCATAAAGGCTCACAACTGTAATAAATTCTTGTGGCTTGTATATTTTTATCACTAAATAAGACTTTTCTTTGCCCCATGTAATATATCCAGATATATGTTTTCATGAAATCTCTACAGCTTCATATCTCATTTTAAACTATTTGGTTAAACAATATGAGAATTTTCAAATGTAAGAAAAGCACTATTTTCTCTGAATTATAACGAACAAAAACTGGAAAAACTATGGAAAGGTTTGGAATTATTAAGAAAGTGAATTATGAGTTCATTGTTCTTTGAATTCATTTCTGTTTACCATGGTTATAACTGTTTATATGATTGACTGAGATAATTTTCAGATTAAGTGAATACTTCTTTAATTTCTAATCAACGTTGACAGGAATAAGGTAAACACAACTGTCCCAGAAGAGACTATACACCTATTGCCACCTCTGCCTCGCCTGCCATCTGCACGTCATCAGACAACTTAATTGTCAAAACAAAGTAGGTAAGTCCGGTTACGCCGCTGGGCGATAATTTTGTGAGACCCATACCTAGTCATCTGCACTGTTTTTCAGAAGGGCAGGAGCCATCGAAGTTCTCAGTGAGTGGGAGGAAGAGGCAGCACACAGTCCTTTCGGCTTCTTCTCAATGACCTCTTTCCTGCTGGAGGAAACACCATGACTTGGGTTTAAAAAGTTCAGAGCCCACTGGTATTTTGTTGTCTATAGGGAAATAGGATATCGACAAACGCTTTATAGGCTAGACACTGCAAGGCATTTTTTCAGTTGATCCTGATAAATCTACACTGCTTTTCCACTTTGACTTGACTTGCTGAGAAACTGGATCATCTATGATGCTATCCCAAACAACAGAAGAATTTTGCCCATAGAAGAATTTGTCAGTACAAGGCCCTGGCCTCTCCCATCCGTTAGACAAAGAACCAGTTTAAATTGGTGTAATAGTTCCAATAATCTACTGCCCTAGAAATGGCAAAATGCTTTTCAGCCCAGTGTATACATAGGCAGGGGCAATCAAAGCAATTCTGTCAGTAAATGACCCTTCATCATTTTTGGTGACAGCTGGAAGGAAGTCTTTAAAAACTTCTCAGAGGGTGCAGCAGGATGTCCAAAAAAATGTAACTTTTAGCAGGAATCTCAAGGGTGCCAAGTTCACACATGGCTGAAAGATGTTTAATGTCTAATCAGGCAAATGGGAACAAGATGGTCAGAGGGACTGCAGGGGGTACCCTTTCTATTACCCCAGACTAAACTCTCTACATTTCTCCAAAAAGTAGCCAGGCAGCTTGTTGTTAATTTTTTTTAACTCCATGCCAATAAGAAGCTTCTAGAAATAGACCACCTAGGGAAGAAACACCAGAAAATAAAGACACTAATGCTCAAGCGATGAGAATATTAACATACATCCATCCTCTTGGGTAAACCTACAGCAGGGAAAGGGCTGCCTTCAACCCTACACACATTAAGATGTTTTATTCCATTACACGAAACTTCAAATTTTAGAGGCAAATATTTCCTTCAATTAAGTAAAAAGTAGTTACCAATTCTTTTTCATCCATTTCTTTCTATATTAGATGATCGATCTGCTCCCAAAAGTGCAAAACGTTAGAAAAAAATATCAGGGGTGGTTGCTAATTACAGAGAGGGACATAGATCTCCTTAGCAAAGTGAGGAGAGTGCAATCCGTGATCAGTGTCAGTGGCAGAACACAGCTTCTGGTCAGCCAGACAGGCCTCAGAAGTGGGGGAGGTGGTGAAGAGTCTGCGATGTGTGTGTGTGTTTCATTTAAATTAACTATGGCTTCCTGGGTTAAGCCAAGATCCAAAGCATTCAGAGAAAGTAGAACTTCATGTGATATTTTGAGTCCAAACAGAAACAGGAAATTCCAATGACCTCTGGAGAGAGAATAAGTTCCCTTGAGAAGTTCTCACTTAGTTTTCCATATTGAATGAGTTCTGGATGGTTCGAATGACATCCTGAAACACATGCGAACAATCTCAACATATCCTTAATGCCGAGTGAAATTCAAACAGCCTGGAGTTGTTTTGAGACTTGGCATATATTGTACTGCAAAAGGGCAAAGTTAAATTTTGAAATCGAAGAAGAGATAAAAGTGCTTACTCATATTATTTATGAGATCCCGCCTACCGGAAAAATTCAACGATTGAAATCATAGTATTAAGCACAATATCTTGAAGTCCCGTGTTCAGATAAACACATTGTAAGTCACACAAGATGCACATGTTGTTATCGCCCAGAACCGAGAATCGTGCAACAAGTTGATTCCCTGCCACTTAACAGAATGGGAATGTGGGAAGGAGAGAAGAGAACCAGTGTTTATTCGGCGCTTTCTTTGTGCCTGCATCCCCCTAAGTTCTTTGTACAACTTTTCCCACTGAATCCTCGTAACATTTTGATATATTTTCTAATTTTTGTTGCCCCGGCCAGCGGAGCAGTCAACTGGGGCTCGGCCACCTGTCTGGAGCAAATGGGTGAGGGGGAGAAGAGGCGCAAAGAATGGCAGCAAGACAATAAGTTCTGATCAAGCTGCAAAATTTTATTTTCGGGCAAAGACTTATAAAGGGGGGGAAGAGGAAGTGTATTGCTACTTGATTGGTGAGGGGTACACAAAGGAGTGCTTCTTGATAGGTTACTGCGCGCATGCCGGGGTCCGTGTCCTATACTCTGATTGGTAGCCTGTGTTCGTGCTCTGCGCATGCTCTTGGCATGGGCTGGGCTAGCTGTAACTGGCAATAACGGAGAGGCTAGGCTGTAGGTGGCAACAACAGGAAGACCAACCGCAGTGTCTTGTTGTTTCTGAGGAGCGTAACCACCCCCCGAGCTGATTGCATCAGCCGAAAGGCCAGATTCTGCCCAGCCCAGGTTCCCGACATTTTGTCAGTTAAGAGGATTGAGACTTACTTTTAAGATTTAGAGTCAAGAGGATTGAGACTTTATAGCTGAGAAGAATCTGGTTGTGAATCCAAGTCGGTCTGACTCTAAAATGCGAGGCACATATATTTTCTTGTAGCCACACTGAAAAAAGCAAAAAGAAGCAGGTAAAATTAATGTTAGTAACATTTTATTTACCTCAGTGAATCAAAAATGCTAGCATTTCAACAGATAATCAGTACACAATTATCAATGAAATAATTTATTCTTTTTTTACTAAGACTTCAAATCCAGTATATTTTTATACTTATAAGTCACCTTAATTCAGACTAACCACATTTCAGGTGCTCAGAGGTCACAGGTGACATATTGAACTGTGTCACCCCAGAGGACTGATTCCTTGCAGATTTATACAAAATTCCCTGAATTTTGTCTTCACTTACATTGCTCATTAAAATTTCAACCAAGACAAGGTCCTCAAAAGGTTAAACTTAGAGATCCCATTTGTCCTAGAAATCTCACTCTTGGGTATATACCCAAGAGAAATGAAACAAAATGAAAACATTTCAGAGAAAAATGAAAAATACATCCACACAAAAATTTGCACTCAAATGTTTATATCAGCATTATTCAAAAACAGTTAAAAAGTTGAAAAAGCGCACAAATGTCCATCAGTGAAGGAATGGTTAAGTAAAACGTGGTATATTCATAATAAATATTATTCAGCAATAAAAAATGAAGTACTAATACATGGGATAACACAAATACACCTTAAAAATAGTATGCTAAGTGATAAAAGCCAGTCACAAAAAAGTACACATAGTCTGATTCCATTGATGAGAAACACCCAGAATATGTAAATCCACAGAAACAGAAAGGAGGTTGGTGGTTGTCTGAGGGAGGGAGGCGGGCGGAGAGGACATGGAGAGCGAGTGACTGATAACTGGTGTGAGGTTTCTTTCTGGAGTGGTAAGTGCTCTAAGATTGATCGTGGCAATGGTGGCTCATACAAAAAAAGCATTGATTTGTACAATGTGGACGGGTAAATTGTGTGGTCTATGAATTACATCTCTATGAAGTTACATAAAAGGCATAAATAAACGCATCTGAACCATCAAAAAAAAATACTGAGCAAGGCAAAGGCTTAAAGAGAAGTTTCTAAACAGATACTTACATGCTGATCAATAATCATTAGATATGTTTCTAAAGTTGCTAGTCCTCCTGCCTGTACCAACTCGCCTGTGTCCCTGGTCTTGTCTTCAAGGAGAAACTCTGTCCGACAAACCCCTAGGAAGGAGCTTTGTTCGACAGTCGAGATAGGGTCCCTCCGCATTAGAGCCTGTGGTCTAGAAAAATCAAAATGAAAAGGAACAAACATAAGCCACTAAGAACAGTCCCAAAATGGGGAACCTAAACAGCAAGCGCCTCACGGATGCTCACCGGAAAGAAGGTCAACGTAGCATTCCCTGGACCTACCAGTATACAATGGCTTCGCCAAAGGGGTTAATCAAAACAGTTTGTCCTAGCTGGTTTTTAGATCCATTAGAGTAAGTCGTGGGGCCCTCATTTTCTAGTTACGTGCTCCTAACAAATCATATCTAATCGTCTTTTACGGAATTTTACCAAGATTCCTCATCACGCTCATCATTTCAATATATTCCAGATTCCAACTCTTCCCACTTTTTAAAAATAGGAAAAATGCTTGGCAGCTCTAGTCTTACGAATTTTTTTCATTTCCTGATAACTCTTCCATGAAAGGGGTTTGTAAACAAAGAGCTGTCAACTCAACACATGTGAACCAGGAACAAGGTCCACAAATGCTTCTAGCAGTGTACTTCATAGACGAAACAAGGCAAACCTCCCTCACTAGTCAAATGATAAAAAGTCATCCGTTGTCCATACCATGGAATATCGCACAGCAGTAAAAATGAATGTATCGGGCTCCATGCATCAATGTGGCTGAACTTCAAAAAACAACAATGAGCCAAAAAATCAAATTAAACGCTTATTGTTTCATGTAAAGTTCAAATACAGGCAAAACTAAATACACTATTTACTGATACATTCACATTACAGGTACACACACACACAATAAAAAGCAAGGATGCGATTAACACAAAATCCAGGACAGTGATGATCTGGAGGTGGGGAAGTACTGCAACCTAATCGGAGCACATGGGAAGATTCTGGGGTACTGGTGATGTTCCATTTCTTGCACAAATGGTGGTTTAAAAGCTGTTCATTTGTTTTGTTGTTTAAACTGCACATATATGTTTTCATATACTGCTGTATGCTTTACAGTGTTTCAAGATGCAAAAGCTATAACAAAACACCAACGATCCTGTGCCATTGAACCAAAAATGAAATAGTGGGTCCGCGTTCTGGCTGACGGAGCAGTTCTTATAGGCCTTCGCTATTTTATTGCACATATTATTCTGGTTTATTAGTCTGCAATAGATCCTGCCTTAGCTGGATTCTGAAATGCAATGCTACTTACAATATATAGATTCCTTTGTCCACGCGGAGCTTTAGAGTCTGGCAAGATATTTGAGATCAAGAATTCCTGGAACCTCAGGAGGGCTGCCAGGACGCCAGCACGCTCCTCCTGCCGCATCCCTCATCTGGCTCACGGCCCGGTCAGACCACCCTCGGTGAAAGGGACGTCAGGAAAGCAAGCAGAAGATGAGCGCTGAGGCCTATACCTTCATTTATTACATCTTTATCCCTGGACATCAAAAACTCCCAGTCGTGGGGAGTGGGGTCGTAGTAGCCCCTTGGGTGAACAATAATGGGAAAAGCCCTAATCTACCTACTCTCCATGCTCCACAGATCATGCTTCTAGACATCTCTCTGGACAGAGGCCCAAAAGAAACTTGGATGCAAAAGTTGCCATCGCATTTAGTGAACCGGTTTATCTGAAGTGCGTGAAGAGCTGCAAGATGGAAAGCCATTGCCACTGACCCAGAGACACTTCCTCTCCCTCTGGCAAACCAGCCAGAGAGATTCTAAGTGCCAGTTCCCAGTGTCAGCTCTAAACACAGCGACAGCCACACCAGTTATGTCTCCGGCAATTCTCAGCTCTCCACTCATCTTCAGCACGAACATGTGTCTTCAGTGTCAGCGGCAATGTGACTTCAGTGTCAGCACGAAGTCATCTTCTTACCTGCTCTTCACGTAACAAAGAACAACAAAGCATTTAAGCTATGCCACAGTAACTTATCCCCCCCAAAAAAAGACATATTAGAAAAGATAGGGTAAAAAAGATACTTTAGGGACTCTACATCTTTTAAAACATAAAATTAAGGTTATCTTTTCTACACCCAAATTTGCACAGGTATGCCTGTCAGCAGTCAGCCGTCCGGAAATGGCTGTCCCAGAATGAACTCACAACTTGGTGGTCTTGTTAACCGTGTAGTTCTCTGCCCTTCTCCCTGGGCCTGCCTGAATTTGCTCAGCCATCCCTCCATTCCCGCCGGAATCTGGGACCGGCCCCAAGGCCAGGATGGGGTTAGCAGAGGGGAAGTGGGAACACGTGTGCCTGCTTCTCTAGTCCCTTCTCCTGCCAGCTGCTGAGTGTCACCACCTGACAACTCACCCCTGAAGTCACCCTTCTCACTCTGTGGCACTCCTCTGCATCGTGCACAAAATACCCCGACTGGCTTGAATCTGTCTTCTTTTCCTCAGGGTGGGGAGAGGATATGACACCCCTGCCCATCAATCAGGATCATTTGAGAGACATATTCCATTTAGTTAGCCTCTCCGGATTCTGGTGGGTATGGTTTATCCTTCACTGAGGCTTGGGAATAGAAAAGGAATCAGGACTACTCAGTTTCTGATCTAGCTAAATGGCCATGATCTTGGATCATGTTTGACTATGTCCTATCCCATAGGTCAGTGGTTCCTAGGTCAATCTCACCTTAGAATTGCCCAGACAGACTTTAAAAATAAAGACCACTGCCCTGGCCTCACCCGGAGAATCTAACGGAATTGACCCGGTGGGAGTTCAGGACCTGCTCTTTTTTAAAACCCTCCAGGAATTTTCTGAAGAGTGGCCAGAGTAGAAAAACACAGTGCAGGGCATAGAGAGGAAACACTGGAAGATTAAAGGGAGCCCTAAACCAGAGACCTTTCTGAAGATATTTCTCTATTTCTGTTTAAATTTTGGGAGAGGGAGCGAGGAAGAAGGGGCACCTGACTGCATCTCAGAGCGACAGCTGTGGTACGGCCCATGGAACCTGGACTTGTAGCAAGACCTGAATTGATCTTTGATCCCACCGCTTACTTAGCACATGTGTGACTGGGAACTGAGAAAGGACGAAGTGACTGGGGAACCATGCTGTGACTAGGTGTCTCTGACCAGAGTGAGGAGATCCCTCCCTTCTGCTAACACAACAAAGAGTGAGAAATAATGACTAAGTTTTGGAATCTGTTGGACCTGGGCACCAATTCAAATTCTGATCTTTAGCCACCATGGCTTTGGGTGCATTGTTTATTCTCATCTGCAAAACTGGAATCTTGATGGTAATTACCATTCTAGGATCTTGTGAGAATAAAATGAGATAATGTATATAAAGACATAAGACAGCCCAGGGCACATAGCAAATGCTCAGTTAACAGTAGCTTCTTAGTCCCCACAGAGCTGAACTCCTGCCCTCCCATCCCACCCTGCTCCTCACTTCAAATTCCCTGATAGTGAATGAGGGAATATCAAAATGAGGAGTTAGTTGAGAAGTAGAACAAACGTTCTTAGTTGGTAAGGAAAAGGATCTCTGTATATTGACTGACAATATTCAACCAACATTTATTCAGCTTTAGACACCACTTTAAATGTGTTCCCAGGGTACCATGTGATGCTGATATTATCATAACACCTTAGTCCATTCAGGATGCTATTTAAAAATGCCATAGACTAGTTAGCTTAAACAACAAACATTTATTTCTCACACTTCTGGAGGCTGGGAAGTTCAAGATCAAGGTGTTGGCAGATTCCCTGCCTGGTGCGAGTCCACTTCCTGGTTCATAGATAGTCACTTTCTCTGTGTTCTCACATTGTGTCAGAGGGTGAGGGAGCTCTCTGGGAGGCTCTTTTATAAGGGTACTAATCCCATTCATGAGGGCCCCACCTTCATTGTCTAATCACCTCCCAAAGGCCCCGCTTACTAATAGCATCACATTGAGGATTAGCATTTCAACACCTGAGTTTCCCCGGGGCCACAAACATCCAGATAAAGAAGTGAGGTTGGTTATAGAGCCCTGAGTGCCAAAGCCAAGTGGGAATCTGGACCCAGACCTTCTACCTCCAAGGCTCCTCTTCCTTCCTTGGTGAGCTCATCTGGTCTCACGGCTTCAACATCATCAAAATGCTTATGTGTTCCAAACAAATGTCTCTGGCTCAGACTTCCCTGAACTTTCAATGCATATGTCCAACTGTGTCTCGGAGATTTCTAATGGAACGTGTGGTGATTGTTTCAAATGTAATGTATACAAAACTCAGTCCCTGATAACTATCCCTCCTCCTGAACCTAACCAATTCCTCTCAGATTATTCATCAACCACGGGAAATGGCGAAAGGTAGTAGAATGTGTCACTCCATGATGTGACTGTAGAAATTAAGAACATGCCACCCAGAAAATATGCTGCTTTGGGATATATAGTAGATAATTTGAGCTGTTGCCACTTGAAAAACAGCAAATGCAGGGAGAGGCTTTGTCTGATCTTCCCTCATCTACCTAAAGACGGATCCTCCAAAAGGAGCTCCACTGTCATAGATTCACTCACCAAGAGGGAAGGCGGACTTTTACGCAGGAAAGGACACTGGAAGTCACACCTACACAAACTGTCATGAACTATCATTCCTCCCATCTGCGCTTCTAAGGGCTCCTTCACCTTTACTGAAAATCGTTCACTCTCCCCTAAGAGGCTGCCTCCTCATTTCCCTCTCCTTATTAAGATGGAATGTAATCCTACATTCTAACGCCACTCACTGCGTTACTCCCTTTTCCTGGGTTTGTCCACCGCCACCTCCCTGGCCCACAACACCATTCCATCTTGCTTGTACCCCTTATAGTTTCGGGCTCCCATCCCCATCACCCAGCAGTGAATCTTCAGCCCCAAAGTCAGAGTGATCTTGTTAAGACACGTCAGATCACACCCTCCTCGGCTCCAAACTGGCCAGCAGCTGCCCTTCTCATCTCGTGACCTGCAGGTGACCTGTGCATGCCCAGGCCTACCCTTCCTTCTCCGCCTTCTCTCCTAGCCCTCCTCCCTCACTCAGCCCCTCCTCATTGGCTGCACCTTCCTAGAACGTGCCCGGTGTTCTCCTGCCTTCTCTCTTCGCATCTGCCTGGAAAATGCTTCTCCGTTACCTTCATGGCTAGCTCCCTTCCTTCACGGAGGCCTTTATTCAGATGTTATCCTGCTGGGCAGACCTTCCCCTGAACACTCTATTTAAAATTGGAAACACCTCCCACACCACTCTCTTCCCCTGCAGGGGATCAGAACGTGCCACCCCAAAATATGTCTCTCGAGAACTAGAATTATTTTGAGCTGAAGACAACTGAGCCAAAGCAGACACAGGAGGAGCTCTCTGCCTTCCCCCATCTGCCCAAAAGCGGGGCATAAATTTCCCCTATGCCGGCGCCCCCAACCCAGGACGAGGAGAACGAGCCCTGTCACCAGGGACGAGTCTGCATGAACAAACTTGACCAAATCACCCTTATCTACTATTAGTTTTTCCCATATACTTTCCAGCCACCTTCCCATAATTTATTGGCTCTGGGAGCCCAAACCCCCTTTCCTCGGTACAGTCATTTCTCTTCAATTGATCACCCTTTGTCAAAGGGGTATGTAAGTCCCTGAGTCTAATCACTTCTTTGCTTTTTCACTTCTTTTCTATGAAGCCATGCATAGAAAATTAAAATTTTAATAAAATGTGTATGCTGTTTCTTCTGTTAATCTGTCTTCAGTTTAGTTCACAGACTCCAGCCACTGAACCTAGAGGAAAAGTGGTTTTTCTTCCTCTATAATCACTTCTAATGTACCATATATTTTTTCGTCTATCTTGTTTGTAGTGTCTTCTTGCACTAAAATATAATCTCTATATGAAGGCAGAGATCTTTGTTTTGATCACTATTGTCCCCTCAGCACCTAGGAGATTGCCCAGCTCACAGTATATGCTTAATAAATACTGGTTGGTTAAAGGGATAAATAAACAAATGAATGGGGTACTTTCCCCTGCACGCCGTACTGGGGAATGCCGCCAGATTGGCGGTAGTGTTCTGAGGGCCTCGGTAGTGCCTTCTTGTGTGCCTTGTTGAACGGACGTTTTCTTGCCACTAGTGGGGCACCTAATGTTACCTTCCCAGACCTGACTAGCTTACCCTTTCGTGGGAGTCTTCTAGCTGTGAGCACTCTCATGGCTTTTAAGCGCTCAACATATGCCCGCAGGGCTCAGCAATGAGAAAGAGAGACAGAGAGGGAGAGACCTTCAGTAAAACCAATATGCATGGGAGCTGGGTTCACAGATTGCCATTGCCAACAACATGACCATGGGAAGACTCCAGACTAGGCGGAAGCCCATAAGCAAACTAAGAATCCACGGTGACATAGAGAGAAGCGAGACTCAGACAGAAGGTGCCCTGTTGGCCAAAGAAGAAGGTCAGGGCAGCCAGCTTACCCGAGCAGCAATCTAAGTCATGGCCCCAGAAGATGTCACCGGATCGGTGGCAGTGCTCTGAAGACCTCCAGTTCTGTCTCCTTGAAAGAAGAAATTCAGATGAGAGGCGCAGAGAGCAAAGCAGGCAGCAGTTTATGAGCAAAGGGAAAGTATACATGGGAGATCTCCAAGAGGGAGACTCGGACAGAACTGAGTGCCCACCTTGGTTACACAGCCAGGGCTTTTATCCTTACTTGAACTTCCTCCCCCCGCTCCTTGCTCCACCTTCCCAGCCAATTTGTTCCTGACCATCCCATGGGCACATCTCTGCCAGTCGTGGGCAGTTATAGGCTTGCACTGTTCATGTTTTGAGGCCATGCACAGGTGCTGTCTACCACTTTTCCCCCTTTCATGTATCTGGTCTCCAGTGGAAGGTAATATAGCGGTCATTACCCTATTTGTTAGTCCCTCTGGGGCATGCTCTTCACAGTTGAGCCACTGCCCTAAACCATATCAGGAACTTTACAACTGCAGTCAGCCATCTGGTTATCAGCTGGTGGCTGTGTACAAGGTTGATTATCCCTATCTCCATCTGTTCCCTCACCTGGCACGTGTCTGGCTAGCTACCCACTCTAACAGGAAGACAGCCATGTGAAAACTCTCAAGTTCTGATATTAAGTGGACAATTTTACAGTCGTAAACATATTCTTAATCATTAATGCAACTAGCCAAGAAGTCAAACGTATGGAAAGTAATTCAGAACAGTGGCCTAGATGCCAGAAGGGATGTTTCTATTTGTGGTGTCATGACACTGGGCAGAGCCTCAAGCTTCTTGAGAAATGGGGATAATAACTAAAGTTTTAGTAAGAATCAATGAGTATAGAAAAAAAAAGTCTCTAAAAACTGGGTATTCCAAAAATGTATACCAAAGAATGTGGTAAAGAAAACTTTGGTCACTTAGCCAAACTCAAATGGCAAGATGAGAAAATGTAAATGAAATTTGGTCTAGGGCAAATTGAAGATGTCTGTGGCCCAAAGCGTCATCCTACTATTGTCAGGGGAATGCCCCCACACTGCCAGACCCGGGGCTCTGACCAGCAGGTGTTAGCTCGAGAAAGTGTTCCCTGAGTGCTTGCCAGCTTCTCCACGGTGCATTCCGTAATCCCCAAGTGCCATCTTCCATTTGTGCCAGTTTTTATATATTTGAGAAACGCTTTTGCAATACAGTTTAAAAAAAGGGGACAAAACTGACTTTGGGGAAGGAGCTCTCCTCCCTTCTGCTTCCTCCACGGCCGTAAATTCTTGGTACCTGGAGTGACTCTCAGGCCACGGATTCTGGATTTTTTGTCGCAAAACAAAGCAGAGAAGAGTTAGCTCCCGGCTGTCTGCAAGTCTCTCCCATCTCTCCTCTAAAAGAAGAGCGCATACGTGTCTGCTCTTGGTGTTGTCTTCTCTCAGATTTACAGTTTTCTTCATGTAGAAGACATGATCTGCAGTATGGAACTTCTGTTTTTGTATTTTCTCTACTTGGGATGTTGCCTAGAATCATACTCCTATTTGATTGCCCTTTTGTAACTTATCTGCACCATTCCCCTGAGGCTGAAATGTGAGGAGAGGCACAACCTCCAAATTTTTCCTCACATTTGCATTTGCTTCTTCCTCTCAAAGTGGAGTCTCACTCAAATCAAAATGACTCAGGAACCAGTTCAGCAAGTTACCCCCACCCCCCCTTGGGGATTCCTGGCTGCCCTGTGGGCTGATCAAACTTGAGTAGGAGGTCAACTTAGTCAACTTTGAATCTAGTAGCTCTGGGTAGGATGTTATTTGATGAACAGAGACTGAGTAACAAGGGAAATTGTCTGGAGATCGGCAAAACCCACTGAATGACCCCGAAGTTCTTCAGTGGTCTGTTACTTGTCTGCTTTTATCTTAGCAGAGTTCCTGTGTCTCAATATGAGGACAGTCTGTTTCCAGAGGTAAAATGGAACTTCATAACCTACACTTGGGTGAAAATGAAGTTTTACTCCTTTCCCCACTGAGTTTAGCAGGAGGTTTCTACTAAACTTAATTTAACTAAATTAAACTAAACCTGCTCAATGGCTGACTAATATACTCAAAACTGCCAGGAAAATAGTATCATTTTAATGCAGTAAAATAATAAATTTCTCCAGTTTTTTCTGCTTACCATTTCTGTTAACTACTTCAGAACTGCAGATGTTTTAAAGAAAGTTTCTCTTCGGTTGCATTTTTTATTTTCTTGGAACTATTACCAGGTGGCAAATGCTATGGGGTAAAATATTTATTTAAATATTATATTTAAACCTTCATTATAATAACCTGCTCAAGTGAGTGAATCATTTCCTGTTATCCCACTGGAAGTGGAGTTCTTGCAGTGTTGTGAGGAAAAAAATTTTTATGAGACCTCCATGGAAGGTTGGGGTTCCATGGTAAACTTTATTGATGATGTAAAATTAAGGGGGTTCCTCTCCTGACTTCCCAGTATCCCATCTCCATTCATCTTGCCATGGAAAAAGTCCAACTGTGTCCTCAGAGAGGCCAGGGTAAAAGCCAGTGTCCAGAGTTTCTGCTGCATATTGAACTACAGTGCATCCAGCACACTTAGCATGTGTTCCCAGCTGCAACTCACTGCTCTGCTGAAGTGTTCAGGCTCCCAACTGGTGCCTGTGTGTGGAGTCTGCTCAGCCATAGCTCAGCATCAGCTATGCAAAGGCCACATAGCTATGGAGAGAGGACTCACAAGCACATGGAATGAATGTGGGTCACCAGGCAAGAGAGAAAGAGAGCTTCTTTGCTCCCCTGAGATTATATTAGCTTGGACTTGAGATGGACCAGGTGCTTTTTCAAAATGACCAATCAATTTCCCAGGCTTTTGCAAGTTTTGGGTGGGTCCACATCCCCCAGTTACACTGACGGGTATTCATGGTCCAGCAACCCCAGCAATCCAGCACCAGAGGGGGTGAAGGAGGTATGCTGATCCCCTCTGCGGAGCGATGCTGTGACCCGTAGGGTGTGAAGCTGCAGCTTCCTGGCGAAGCGAACAAGCCCATGCTCCCCGGTTTATTAAGCTCATTGTCTAAGTCCCTTTGCTCCCTTTTTTAAAATTAATAATTGATTAAATATCGATGGGACCATTATCAATACTATTGCAACCATTAAAAACATCATTCATTTAAAACATCCCCAGCATATAGAGGGACTTTTCACTTAATGAGTTCATGTTCTGGATGGATATTGAGAAGAACCTAGAATTCTAGAACTATGAAGTCAAATTCTACTAGTTGTTGTAAGAAGCAAAGAGGTCGTACTGGATTTCAGTACAGTGATGCCAGGAGTGAGGCTTGGGTCACTGGTGGAATTCAAGAGAGAGTTTTTCACCGCAGTGTTCCTTACATCAGGAAATTCCAAAGGGTTCTTTCCGGGCAGTAATCGTCTCCAAATCGTCTCCAACGTGAGAGACAAACACCGTTTCCTGGTTGAACTCCACCTGCTGTAAAGGACCACAGGCTACAGACTGTTCTAAACAGAAGCTGTTGACAGGATGCTGTGTGTCTGCCTGTCTTACGTCCAAGCAAGTAAGCTCTGCCTCCAATGAACTTTGAAGCTGAAGTCACAGGAAGGCTGAAGCTGACACCAGTGAACATTCGAGAAGTTCTCTCAAATAATCAGGTGAAGCTATTCAGAGTGCTCATCTTCCACAAGCATAATGCAAACTCGGGTGTAGCTCCAAGGTTTTTGCATAGATGTACCAGATTGCATTTAATTTTTTAATGTATATAAAAATTCTGAAGTAATGTCTGTTTTATAGAAGAATTCTAACCTGCATCTGCTAACCAAATAGGAGAAAATATATTTAAGGAGTTCACTGGGAGCAAAGATAGAACAATTGAGTTAAAATTTCTCTGAGGCAAATACTGAGGTTGCTTGCACAAAGGTTTCCTATCTTTGTTTGCATGGTCACAGAACAACAGAAGAGGCCCACAGAAGGTTTACCATAGCTGGGGTTCCTGAAGGAGACAACCCAATCACATGTCAGCTCCACCTGGAAACCAAGGAGAGGCCTGTCCAACGGTGTCTGGCATCTGTCCCCAGGGTCCCATCTATTCCTGGTTCTAAATCTATCCTTACGTTCTTGTTTTGATTTCATCCATATTTATTTGGTGCCAAGGCAAAACTCTATAGAGTTCTGCAAAAGTATGTGGTTAGGTCCCTCAGACGGAATACAAAATCAAGGCATCTGACATTAATAGAGCAATTCACTGGGGGCCATGCTATGCCAGACCGTATTCAAGGGTTTTGCCTGTATGATAGGGGTTAATCCTCCTTATGACCCAAGGAGGTAAGCACAGAATGCCACCCCATTTTAAAGATGAGTTACCTCAGACAAATGGATAAGGCACTTGCCCACACTCTCAGGACCTGACCGTCAGAGCCAGACAGACGAGCCAGCCTCTGAGCCATTCCGGTACTGTGCCTTTCACTTGGCAACACACCTACAAAAGCGCAAGTAGGAAGAAAAAACTGTTTACATTCAATTTTCAAATATTTCAGGTATCTATGTATTCACTCTTAAACTTATTAATGCAATTAGATATTTATATTCTCTGGGTTGTCCCACTGAGCAATTTATCAGCCACTTTATCTGAAGATTTATTATTTAGGAAAAAAATAGTTCCTGAATTTTCATTAGTAATCTATCCCAGATAAATACACTGTTCGGCTCTGCACTTTGCTTCAAATTCTTAGAGTAGAATTCATTCATTCAGTGTTAGGAAATTCCAGAAATTGAAAATATGTCAGCACAAGTTGTATAACTTAATGAAAAATGTAAGTTGTTTCTGCGGTTGACAAATAAGCAACTTTAGTTAAGAACACAATATGATGTAGTAAAGCTTGAATAACACACAGATCCCAAGGAAAAGCACAAAATAATTTCATGATTCCTCACTTCATCATCAGATGAAAAATTGCATGCCAACAGAGTTTGTAGTGTAACCTTCTCCTCCAGATAAGAATCTCAGCAGTGTCCCAGTCAACTATCAAATGGTGACAGAAATGTGCATGTCCTCGAGAAAAAGATTTCCAGCACTTTCTACATTAAAAGCTTCTTTGAAGGACAAGTGCTATTATTTCACACAAATATATGAAGTTTAGCGTTCACACCCCCTCGGACGAGGAGCCGCTAAACATAGAACTGAATTCTCATCTATAGCATTTTAGATGTGATAAACATTCTCAGGTTTTCCCACTCCTTCAGAGCTGACTTGTTTCCAGTAGTATTGTTGTACGAGTTGCCACAAGAATGCAAAAGCTTTGAAACAAAACTTGGCACTCGCATCAATAATGTGAACCCGTGGTGGGAGGTCATGCTATTGTTGACAGTGTTGACTTCAGCAAACAGGAATTTGTACTCGGCATTGTTCTTCGAGTATCAACAAAACATGTAACGAGAAGTTTAAAAAATTGTGTTTAATCATTCAAATAAACTAGGTTCTTTAAATCTATCCATTAATTTATACAATGGGCAAGCTCCTTGAGGGCAAGACCCATATTTGAATTGCTATTCATCTTAATATCCTTCACAGACTTGGCCACCTACACAAATTCAAAATGCACACACACACACACACACACACACACACTCACACACTCACACAGGTATGCAAACACTGTGTCCTTCAGTGTTTGTCTGGGACCTCCCCCAGGGCTGGACACCTCTTCTCTGCTTATCACAGTCACCTCAGAAGAACTTTCTGGCTCATTACTCATTGTACTTCCTGAAGCTGATGTCTTCCATCAGTTCTGGAAAGTTCCCTGCTGTCCCTTAAATATGACTGTTCCCTTTTTGCTTTTGCCTCGTCTTCTAAAGACTATTACAGATCACTCAGCCTTTCCTACTCTTTCCTATTCCACACGCAAGTCGCTTTATCAACTTGTCTTTCTGTGCTGCGCTCTGGATTAACGCCACAAATGAAATTTTCAACTCACAGATTCTCTCTTAAGCCCTGCCTAAGTAACGCTTTGATCTGTCATTTAAGATTTTTAAAGGTTTTTCTTTTCATGTTTAGGGGTTTCATTTCATTCTTTTCAGATATTCCTGATCTTCTTGAGTATTGCTTTTTTTCTCGTGTCTGCTGTTTATTTGCTTATATTGGTCTTTAATCAGTTTAAACGTACTCCATGGTCTCTGGCCAACTGCTCTATTGTCTAGAGTTCTTGGCCGTTTACTCTGCCGTTGGTTTCACCTGCTGACATCTGGTGGTGCGGAGGCTCCCCTGTGGGTTGCGGAATCTGGGGTGGTGAGCTCATGTTCAGGGAGGTTCGCCTGTGGGAATCCAGCGCCACCTGGGCTGAGGGCATATCAGTCCCCGAGATTTACAGAAGCATTTCCTTCTCTCAGAGGTTCAAGGGGTGTCACCAGCCAGAGACTGATTCTTGTGTTACTTTCTTGGCTTTGGGAGTCCCCTGATCATGTAGGTAGTACAAATTCAGTCCCAAACCCACATGACAGTAGACCTGTGGTAATAATTCCTCAGGAAACTCGGGGAACTTTTATTATGGTAAACCATTTTTAAGTGTGCAGTTCAAAGCTGCCTTTAGTGCAATCAAAGTGTCAGGCAACTTTCTGGTTCTAGAACATTTTCATCACCCTGAAAGGAAACTCTGTACCCCACAAGCAGTCGCTCCCCACTGCCTCCTCCTCCCAGTCTCTGGCAAACACTACACTGCTTTCTAGGAGACTCTGCCCAGCCAAGACAGACAAAATCCCTTCAGCCCTGGGAAGAATTTTCTTTAGGCTCTCAGATGTATGCTGCGGTCTTGTTTCCCATCTCCCCTGTCCTGCTGGTCCACAGCTTCATCCCCTGTCCAAGCTGCTGGTATAAACCCTTGGACAAAAATGGGCTCCGAGTGTAAATACTGAGTTCCAGGGTCTGAGCAGGTATCTGTGAATACCCCAGACAAAAAAAAATCCCTATTTACTTTTTAGAAGGAGGGAGCAGAAAATAGTCCACAAATTAAAAAGGAAGAAAAAAAGTGAGAACTGAGCAATGAATGGGGTGTAGAAGAAAATGACTCACAAGTTGGTGGTGGGAGGGAATGCACGAATCAAGGAGTTGTGTGGGCCACTTGGGGCTTTTATTCTGAGAAAATGAATAGACTCCAGAGGCCTTTGTGTGAAGAGTCTTCCAGGCCATGATTTACATTTTAAGAAAATCGTCATGGTCCACATATTCAGGTAAGGCAGCAAGGATGGACAGAGAGAGACACTACCGGAGCACCATTGCAATGATGCTGATCAAAGTGATGGTGGGTTGCACCCAGGAGAGTAGTAAAAAGCGGCCGGATTTTCAATTTATACTGAAAACTGAGCCCATGGGGTCTCCTAACAGATTGGTTTTATCCTGAGAGAGAAAAAGCCATCAGGATGGTGAAGCAGACAGAGTCAGGGCTCCCCAAAGACATCTGCATCCTCGTCTCCAGAACTTGTGAACATGTTGAGCTACACGGCAACGGGAAATGAATCTAGGCTGCAGACGGACTTAAGGTTGCTAATCAGATGGCTCTTAAAACAGGAGGTCATCCTGGATTATCTGAGTGGCCCCATTATAATCACAAGTGTCCTTACAAAGTAGAAGAGGGAGGCCACAGAGGGAGAACCGGAGAGACTGCAGCTGGAGAAAGACTCAGCCCGAAGGTGCTGGCTTTGAAGACAGGGGAGTGGGGCCTTGAGCCTAGAAGTGCGGGCAGCCCCTGGGAGACGGATAAAGCCAGGAACCCGGTTGTCTTCTAGAGCCTCCAGAAGGAGCGCAGCCCTGCCAACGCTGGATTTCAGTCCAGCAAAACCCACGTTAGACTTCTACCCTAGAAAATATAAGATAAATTTGTGTTATTTTGAGCTGCTACATTTGTTAATTTGTTACAGCAGCAGCAGGAAACTAACATGGTGCCCAAGTTCTGTCCTGAGCAAGTGAGAGGATGGAGCTGCCATTCGGAGCCACGGGGAAGACTGTAGTGGACAGAGTCTACGGCAAGAATCGTGAGCTCTGCTTTGAATATGTTCCCTTCCTAGGGAAAATGTGGCACACGGGTGCCAGGGGACAGTGTGTGCATGTTCACAACTACGTAAGAGTGAAAACCTCGACCCCTCCCGATGTCCGCAGACAGGAGAACGAATAGGCCAATGGCAGAACAGTCACACCATGAGTATCACGCAGCCGTGAAGTCAGTGAGCTACCTCTTGCAACAACATGGATGGATCTTAGTAGTACCTTGGAAAAGCTAATACTCTTGTATGTATCAAATACTAAATAACGTTTTAAAGAGTCCCCTGACTGATCGCTAGACTGCCGCATGCCTCCCCTCACCCCACCCTGTCACCAGGCGCAGCTGCAGGAGCAGCTCCTGGGGCCACCAGCCTGGTTTTCAGTTCTTCTATGATTTCAGCCCAGAGGACTTTCCAGAGCTCGGTTACACATTTAAAAGGATGCTGTAACGTTTTGCCTCACTTTTCTAGATATCAAACACTGGGAGGATGTTCTCATTGTCTATCTCTCTACAGTGCTTATTAAATATTCCTGGGCCTTATACCTTAATCAATAAATGAGAATTTCTGGGTCAGGGCCCAAAACATCCCTGTGCTTTTAAAACTCTATGAGTGATTAGGAAGTCAAATCACTGTAGTAAGCACTTTGTAAAACACTCACTGACTAGTCGGAGGGTGGGGGAAGGCTGTCCTATCTGGAACCTAAACTACGTCCAGGCCTGGGATTGAGACCTACAGGAGCACATCTGGTGGCCCATGAGGCAGACCTGCTAGATGTGGTTTGCACAAGAGGCTAAAGGCTCCAGGAAGATAATACAGCCCAAAGGGGGAAAGAAGCAGGCACAGACTGGTTCCAAGTGGACTTTGGTGTCTGCGACTCAGGCTTATGTGAGAGACGGATAACAGTCAGACATACCAAGTTCAAATCCTCTCTGATCTCAGCTTTTACTGACTTCTCAGCTTCCTCACTAGTACTACCTATCTCCTGGGGCTTCTGTAAATGCTAACTGAGGCCAAGTTCGAGTTTGTCTAAGTTATTCTCACAGTACCTGGAACAGAGCATAGGCACTTAGTAAACTTTAACTTTATAAATCAAAATGGAAATTGCCCTTTGACTAAAACATCTGGTTCTCTGCTTGACATTGGAGTAGACTACAAAGGAGAAAGAGGCCAAAGTGGGCTACAGGGACCCCAAGACAAACAACACTTCAGACTGCTATTTCAGGCGGTAGGGCCTACCTTGAAGCTCTCTATTTTCCTAAATCCAGTAGTGTGCTGGTAAACCAGCTCTCAAAAAAACATTTTTTTAAGTCCTCACTTAGAGCGTCTGCCAGTTTCCACAGTGTCAACTCTCCTCCCCCGGCTGATACCAGCAC
>PVKM010022943.1:0-15448 GCA_004027735.1 Carollia perspicillata | reverse complement strand
CTATGGACTAAAATAATTCCTTACGTTGATTTTCAGTAGCTTGCTATATTTGTGTAGCATTTATCTATTTTGCACATAGTCTTCAAGTTATGATGGTTCAATTTATGAATTTCTGACTTTACAATAAAACAAAAGCAATGCACATTCAGTAAAAACCACACTTAAAATTTTGAATTTTGATCTCTTCCCAGACTAGTGATCTGCAGTAAGATATTCCCTCATGATGCTGGGCATCTGCAGAGGGCTGCAGCTCCCAGGCAGGCACATGATTGCAACAGGAAACAACTGATACTCTGCAGTGCACTATGGTGCCAGAATTTTTTTTGGAAATTGTGTTCTGAGCACGTTTAAGGTAGGCTAGGCTAAGCTGTGAAGTTTGGTAGGTCAGATGCATTAAATCTACTTTAGACTTAAAGTATTCAACTTAAGATTGATTCATAGGGGCATAACCCCATTGTAAGTCAAAGATCATTTGTAATTAGCAATCATTTAATTTTGCTGGACTTCAACTTGATCACCTATAAATTGAGGCCCTGAGACTACATAATCTTAAAAATAGGACTGTACTCTCTGTATGTTTATACCTGGTGACCAAAGGTTAAATTTTTAGGGCCACATGCTTATTTTATAACAGTAAGTTATCCTGTCCTCCACATCATAACACCTTGATGTTAGTAGCCAGCTCAAAATAAAACGAGAAGGTAAAGAACAAAGCTGTTTTCTAACTCAGTACTAAAATAATAGGGATGAGGCTGAAAATAAGTAGCTAAGGAAATTGCTTTTTGTGTTTGTATAATTTTTTTCTAGTTTTGCCTATTGTAACTCTTTTTTATTTGTAAGAAAACATCATCAAATTGGAAGGTTTTTCTATTTCCTGCTGGCTGCTTTTTTCTTTTCATCTCATGCCAGAGACTGTGTATTGAAAGCAATTTTAACAGACATAATTAATGAAGGGCTGAGTGTGTGCATGTGGTATACTGTTATTTTATGACCAGGAGCTCTTCTAGATCCCTTCTCGACTTCTCTGCTGGGTAGCTGTAGAGTTTGATCCCTCTGTACTGTATTAGTTTCCACATGTGTCCAATGAGCATGGATATATCATACAAATCTATGGATGCTGCTGTGATGCATATCATAAGGGGTCAATACTCACCCAACACATTAATATCTCTTGTCAAAGGTACAGAAAAGCACAGTAATTGTTGCATTGGCTGTGCATGTTCCTGGGCTGATTTGCCCTTAGCAGCTGGGGAAGTAGGCTTAATTCTGGACTGCTTTGCTAGGGACAGATGGACCTCATCTTTCTTATTTTCCTTGAACTAGACTGCCCTCTTGGGAACAGTTACTTTTCTGTGAAAATCTCCAAACCTCAGACCTCATCATTGATAACAAAATAAGCAAGCAAACAAAAAAGGTTTAATTTAAAAAAAATAAAACCAATAATATCAAGGTAAGCAGATTATATTACTTGGCAATGTTACCTGCCAGAACAAAATGGGAAGAATAAACTGTACACATTTGCTACCGTGTCATTAACACTGTCTAGTCAGCTTCTTTGAGATGAGAGGAGCGACTAATTGAATATTAACAGCACTACATTCCAACAGGGTGGATGTTATAGAGCAATTCATTTCTCCCAGTCATCTAATTCAGTTCAATTTTGTGACCACTTACTGTACAAGCTGTTTAATAGATTTCCTGAAGCATATAAAATGAATGACATGGACTTTCCCTTCTCTGACTTTTACTAAACACTTTTTGAATGCATGACATATAAGGAACAGCCCATTGTAGAATATTCAATTTTTTAAAAAAGGGAAGACATAAGTTGTACCCTTCCTATCTTTATACAAGTGGAAAATCTTGGTAGAATGACATGAAACATGAGAATTTAAGATGTAGAGTAATTTAAAAACATGGAATTTTAAATTGAATATACCAATGCCTGAACTCTATCAATTATTTTCCCAGGTAACTTCATATAAGTTAATGAATTTCTTGACACCTCACTTTCTTGTTTGTGTATGTAATTATGTAATTTCATTTTGTAGTTCAAAATTGGTTGGATGTTGGCAAGTTAATCTATGACATAATCTAACAAAAATGATGTTTATAAGAATGTGTTGAAAATACACAATTGAATGCCCAGTATTATATATTTGCTGCTGGGACTGCTGTTGCTTTTGTTACTACCACTAGCATTTCCACTATGTCCACCACTGCTAGTAGAACACTGCTCCTACAACTACCATCTCCCATCACCACTGCTACCACTATTACTATTACTTGCTTCATGATTGTCTCTATCACCAATTACTTTTGTCATCATCATCGTCATCATCACCATTTTAGTTAAGTGAGATAAAATAATCAGTTACCCAAATATGGAAGAAAAAATGTTTCTTAAATGACTCTGAGTACTTTAAGTTACCATTACTATTCTTGACACCTTCAATTTTATGGAACAATATTGGTGTAGGGGTGTAGGTCAGAAAAGAGGTTCAAGGCAGAACTACCCATAGTAGACTACTTACGGATCCCAAACTCATTTTTTAACATTAATACTAACAGTGAAAATCAAATAGAAGCAAGGGACGGAAATCAAAAGATAATTAAAGGTAATTAAAGGAATACAGAAATTTATGTTAGGTAGAAATAAAGGGAGAAAAGATCATCCAAGAAATAAAATGTGTTTGCAAGTGAAAAAATTGTTGAGTCAAGTAAAACCTTCCCTAAAAAAGAGAAAATTTAAGGAGAATACTTCTAAAGAAAATAGGCTGAAATATAGCACGGATTCCATCTGCAGTTCTCTTTTGATCATACGGTATGTCTGTTAAAGTCCTGCTAAAAATTTACTCCTGAGAAGCAGCCAATATAGTAGTAATAACCTGTTCTAGGTCTCATGACTGACTTTACTACTGAACATCTAAGTTACTAGGATCAAGTCCCTAGAGTATTCCATATATAAGGTTCCCTAATGATGCTCAAAGTGCAACATTACTCAGCTTCTTTCCAGCTTAAGCAAATGACTTTTATTGCTTATTAATCAGAAAATAGAAAAGCATGTTTTGGATACTGCTTAATATCAATTTAGAAAGAGTTTCTTCTAAGTGAATGATCAAGAATCCAAGGCAAAAATTTAGGAAAGGATATCCCCTTTGGAAGAAGGGGTGAAAACACATTTTAAGCATCAAGAATGTATAACTTGGTTATATTGATTGCCCTGCATTCTGGGGCCTGATATGGACCATAGTGACTATATTAAATATATGGACTTTCTCAAACACTAGACAATTTTTGTTCAAAACAGTGACCTGATTTGGTGTCTGGGAAGATGTGCTACTGAGTCATCTTTATGTTGGGGATAAATATAGGTAGAAAAGTATCCTGGATCCAACTGGTTTAAAAAAAATTAAAATCTGTAGAAGTAGAGTCAAGGAACTAACCAATGTAACATCTTTTTAGATGTCTTAACAAAGGAGTAGGAAATGAAGTTAGTGAAAAGATCTGATGTCAAGATCCAAAAAAATTATTTTCTCAGAGTTCACTCTGTTACAAAGCAACAGACACTCTCACATATTACACATCATTATCTCTACACTCCCAACCATTACACACTAGGACCCCACCTTTCCTTTGAAACTACTTGGCAGGCCAGAACAATACTACAACAAATGCTAGTTACTGTTGTTGTTACCCGTTTGTTATATCAATAAATTATTATTACTATGCAATAATAATATTTAATAATGATCAGTTATATCAATGGATTCAATTGTTAATGACTATATAATATTAACAATAAATAAATGTCAACATAATAGCAATATATGTTAGTAACAATACTTTTGAATGTTAGTAAGAGTATTTTGAATGTAGAAAGCTGGGAGAACAGTGATAAATTACTCAGCAGGTAGGAAAAAGCCAAAAGTGATACTGGCAATGGGAAAAGACATAGATAATCTGGGACCAATTTAAAGTGCACAATGCCCCATCAACTAAAAGATAAAGCCCCCATGATTGATTGGATTGACAATAAGTGTGTCTAAAGGTTGAGGTTTCTGGACCGATGAGGTACAACAGACAAATCGATCAAGAAGTGGTATGTCCACTATTCTGACATTTCTTCCCCTTGCTTTGGTGCTCTGTCCACTAGCATCTGTTGTCTTTACTCAGACACATTGTTCTATCAGACCTGCTTTCCCACAATTCACGGGAATTGTAGGAAATGGGGTTTCTTATGAAATTTTAAATTCAAAGTTCCAGAAAATACATAACCATTCAAATAGGTTTTTATACTTATTATCCTACAATAGAACATACAATAACAGAGGTAGTTTGCTGCTATTTTGACAATGATTGTTGATAAATGTAATATTGATTCTAATTTGTACTTCTTAGCAAGACTCTGAACTCTTTTTACTCTATAAGAGTATGATATCTGTAGCGAAATCTCCTGCCTACTAGACTTATTCATTTTTAGATGTACCTGATCAAGACTGCATTTATGTCTGAAAATTTAATAATATAAATCTTTTGGTGTTCTTATTTTTGTTCTTATTTCCTTAGACAAGCTATTTTCCCTTCCATGTAATTAAAGAGAAGTACAGTAGAGCAGAACTCTATGTATAATTTTTCTTGGGTTGCATAGACTTTACTGTTGAACTTCCTATAAAGTGGAACTTTATGTTTCATTTATTCCTCATAGCAACAAACATATCTATTGAAATGTATTAAAGTCAGGGAGGCACAATATTTAAGGGATATACAGTAAAACTTTCAGAAAACTCTCTATGTTCAGTCCTTTGAATGTAATGGTATATTGCTGCCACAGGTACTTTGAATGTGTAGATATCTGTCCAGACTTACATTCCCTTTTTACTTTTATGAGAAAGGCCATATAGATTGTCTTCCTTCAACCAGGTATGTACTTTATGGATGAATTAACTCAGGCTTTACAAGAATTTGGTCTACTGCAGAACATAAGCCACACAAAAGAAGTAATCCTATTATTTAAAAACATGTGGCCTCTCGAGAGAGTCAGTCGTGTTTATCGGAAACCATAGGCCAGGATGACCTACTCATCATTAGAGAGCATCCATGTCCCACACAGCCATTCTTAACAGTATCATAACTCAGCAACTTTGCATCATCTAGTGCTTTAAGGCTTATATAAGCAATTAGGAGAAACAAAATTTCTATTTAATGCCTTGTGAACATATGTGTTTTTACAGACTCTGAAAATGTTACACAGAGGAAAATTCAAGATGACAGCATAGGTAAACACAGTTTGTCTCATCAAACAACATCCAAATTACAACTAAAATATAGAACAACCATCGCTCAGAAGGAACTGGCCAGAAATATTTAGTCGTCAAGAACAGGGACCTTTAGCCAAGACTGCTCTACCAAATAATTTGTTTTAAAACTACCTGTCCCCTGCAGACAATTCCAGGTTCATTTTCTTGGGTGTTCTGGTCCCATGACATTTTTTTTTGCAGTGGTCCCAACACCTATAACCCATCTTACCTCAGGCCCCATTCACTTGCTCTCTTCTCTTCCTCCAACACCCTTTCTGACCCTTTCTATCTCCTCATCCTCATCCTGATTTGCCCAACTTTTAAGGACCCTTAAGTCCCAGATATCACTTTGTCCAGGCCTTCCTTGACTGCTCTCTGACCAAGGATGCCATTGTTGTTTCTCTTACTTTAGCCCTCCTCTTGGTGATTCTAACCACCATTTCCTTCTTGTCATCTCTGTTATATTACATTTTTTTTTTAGGAAAGGGATCATGCGTCATTCACACTTCTGGCCCTTGTACCCAGCATGATGCCTGGCATATAACAAGTATGCAGCCCATAAATTGAAGGGAAAAAAAGGCCCACCAAGGGCTTTTTTGTTTTATTATTTTAAATATATTTTATTGATTATGCTATTACAGCTGTCCCATTTTTTCTCCTCTTTATTCCCCTCCACCCTGCACACCCCTCCCAACAGCATTCCCCTACCTTAGTTCATGTCCATGGGTTGTACATATAAGTTCTTTGGCTTCTCCAATTCCTATACTATTCTTAACCTCCCCCTGTCCATTTTATACCTACCAATTTTGCTTCTTATTCCCTATCTTTTCCCTCATTCTCCTCCCTCCATCTCCCCACTGATAATCCTCCATGCGATCTCCATTTTTCTGTTCTTGTTCCAGTTGTTGGCTTAGCTTGCTTTTTTAGGTTCGGTTGTTGATAGTTGTGAGTTGTTGTCATTTAACTGTTCACAGTTTTGGTCTTTTCCTTAGATAAGCCCCTTTAACATTTCATATAATAAGGGCTTGGTGATGATGAACTCCTTTAACTTGACCTTGTCTGGGAAGCACTTTATCTTTCTTTCCATTCTAAATGATAGCTTTGCTGGATAGAGTAATCTTGGATGTAGGTCCTTGCCTTTCATGACTTTGAATACTTCTTTCCAGTCCCTTCTTGACTGCAAGGTTTCTTTTGAGAAATCTGCTGATGTCTTATGGGGACTTCTTGGTAGGTAACTGTCTCCTTTTCTCTTGTTGCTTTTATCTTTAATCTTGGGTAATGTAATTATGATGTGCCTTGGTGTGTGTTTCTTGGGTCCAACATCTTTGGGACTCTGAGCTTCCAGGACTTCCTGGAAGTCTATTTCCTTCATCAGATTAGGGAAGTTCTGCTTCATTATGTTTTCAAGTAAGTTTTCAATTTCTTCCTCTTTCTCTTCTCCTTCTGTCACCCCTGTGATTCAGATGTTGGAACACTGAAGTTGTTCTGGAGGTTCATAAGCCTCTCCTCCTTTTTTTTTGAATTCTTGTTTCTTCATTCTGTTATGGTTGGATGTTTATTTCTTCCTTCTGATCCAAATCATTTATTTGAGTCCTGGTTGTCTTCCCTTTACTATTGGTTCCATGTCTATTTTTCTTTATTATTTGTCTTTATTTCACTTTGCATAGCCTTCACTTTTTCCTCCAATTTGCAGCCATACTCAGCCATTTCTGTGAGCATCCTGATTACCAGTGTTTTGAACTCTGCATCTGATAGGTTGGCTGTCTCTTCCTCACTTAGTTGTATTTTTTTCTGAAGCTTTGTTCTTTTCTTTCATTTGGGTCATTTTTTTTTTTTGTCTCAGTGTATCTGTTATATTGTAAGGATCAGAGCTTTAGGTATTCACTAGGGCAGAGCAACCCACATCACTGTGTTGTGGTGCTCTATGTGGGGGACGGTTCCAAGAAGGAACAATGCCACTTGCTCAACTCTCCCGCCATCTTTCAGTCACTTCCCTCGCTACTCACAATCAAATTTGGCCCTTCTGGTGCCGATTTCTGGGTGGGTAGGTTTGCGTACATCCTAGGAGTCTGTGGATCTCTCTAAGGAATTATCCTGTGAGGCTGGGAGTTTCTTCCATCACCGCAACACCCACAGATTTTTTACAGCCAGAGGTTTTGAGGCTTTATTTCCCCATGCTAGAATCCTAGGTTGTGCAGTCTGTCTCACTCCCCCAGATGTTCCTTCCAGTTTATCTGCATGCAAATATGGGAATTCCCAGTCCAAGAGCTGCCACCTAATCCACCTGGTCCTCTAGCTGCTGACTTACCATGCATCCTCTACATCCCCACTGCCTACATCTGCCCCTCCTACTACTGGTCTGAATGAAGGTTTCTTCTTTAACACCTTTGTTGTCAGACTTCCATACAGTTTGACTTTCTGGCAGTTCTGGTTATTTTTTGTCTTCAAATTTGTTGTCCTTCTTTCAGCTGTGTGAGGAGGCAAAGTGTATCTACCTACACCTCCATCTCGATCAGGGGTAAAATCTGTCACTTAGAATCAAAGGGCAGATAAAGAACTTCTGAGAGAAGAAAACACTAAAGGAGTTCATCATCACTAAACCATTATTATATAAAATGTTAAAGGGACTTGGTTAAGAAAATGAGAAGATCAAAATTAGGAACAATAAAATGGCAATAAGTACGTATATATCAATAATTGAATCTAAAAAAACAAACTAAGCAAACAATAAGAACAGAGATAACATCATGGACATGGAGAGCATTTTGATGGTTGCCAGATGGGAAGGGAGTGTTGGAGAATGGGTGAATAATTGAAGGAATTAAGAAGTACAAATAGGTAGTTACAGAATTGACATGAGGATAGACTGTAAAATACAGTATAAAAAATGGAGTAGTCAAAGAACCTACCCATGACCTATGAATATGAACAATGGTGTGGGTATTGCTTGAGGGAATGGGGGGAATGAGTCAAAGGGGGAAAATTAGGACAACTTCAATAGTATAATCAATAAAATACAAGTAAAAAATGTTACACAAAGGTATTGACTCAGAACATAAAATACATATTAAAATAATCAAAGCCATCGTAAGTGCTATATAGTGTACTTGTTGCTGTTGTGTGAAACTCTATAGTGTATGAACTTTAATGCAATTGCAGTCAATGTCACAGTCTGTATGTATGAAATTCCAAACTAAAGACAAAGAAGGGAAGATAAATGATTCACACATACAGCATATTCTTATACTTAATTTTAAGGAATAAATCACCAGGTAGTTTAGATGTTTAACTTTATTTTAACCACATTTTTGCCAAGTTATCTGTAATTATGTTTTAGGCGATTATTTTCCCAGAAATGTTTTTATTCAAGGCCAGATGCTGCTCGGTTTTACCTACTTACTTAAATGTATAGCTTGGTGTAAAATCTGGTCTTCCCCTTTTAAGTGTCCCCTCTGCTAGGGATGAGTATTGCTTAGTCAGCTATTCGGACTCTACTGGAATCAGTTGTTATGGAAGGGGAGTGGGTGGAAGATTGATAGACTCAAAAGAACACTTTAAGGAAAAGTTTGAAGCAATTTTCAATTGGAACAGAGAGAAATGATTTTCTTTTTAGTTTAACAGACATTTATTCCTTTATTTGAACATCTTTTACATAAAAAATAGATCATGGGTGTCAAACTCATTTTTACTGGGGATCACATCAGCCCCATGGTTGCCTCCAAAGGGCCAAATGTGATTTTAGGACTGTATAAATGTAACTACTCCTTAACAGTTAAGGGAGAGCTTGGTGCTGCCGGTGGGTAGAAACAAGGTACCAAGCCAGATAAAACAAAGTGGAGGGACAGATTCAGCCTGTAGGCCCTGTTTTGCCACCTGTGAAACAGATGATTTAAGATTTTTGAGTGGAAAGGAATGTCGGTCTCAAGAGGCTTTGAGTCTGCAAAATGTTTCCTGGATATCATTTACTGAGGCTTTTATGACTCCTGAAGAAAACAAGAAACCAGCAATTAGATTTGGGAACCAAATTACCTGTTGGGTCAGCAAGCCCAGAGTTGGAAATTAAGGTCAATTTCTTTTTTATATTTCCTACACTCACATTTACTCTGGCACACAAAAGCCTCATCTACTGGAAGACATGAGGCAAACACAATGTGATGGTATGCTTTAACTTTACAGTGGGCGCAATCAAAGATCTGGAATTAATAGGAAATTCTTCCTGGAAAAGGTCAATCACCAAGAAATTACCCTTTAAACTAATTGTCACAGGAAATCTATTTCATAATATTTTCTATTCAGAAGACTAATTTTTAAGTTGACTTGTATTGTCTCATGTAATGTTGTCAAACAAGTGTAAGAAACCTATAAAATATAACTCAAAAGAAGAAGTGTTTTCTTGCTTTTAGAAGAAAAATACCATGTAGGAAAAATTTAAATCACTTCCATTTACCATATGATTAAAGTTTAACTTAGTGTACTATACTTGTATTTATATAAATGGAAGATAAATTAAGAATGTGAGTTGAAGTAAAGAAAATTATAAAGTGTAACAAAGTCATGTATGCTACCTATGTTTTAATTTTAAGATTTAAGCAATACTGTAGTTATCAAGGAATATATATTTTGATCATTACAGGCATCTAAAAAGTTCTATAAAAATCTCTTTGTCTTAATATTTTTAAATGCAGCTTATGAGGTATACTTTACTACAATAACATTCACTTATTTTAACTGTACATTTTGATGAGTATTGAGAAATGTATACGGTTTTGTGTTCTCACTTGTAATCATAATGTAGAACATGTCCATTAACCTAAGGTTGCCTTATGCCATTTGTAGACAAAACCATTCTCTCACTTTCAGTTCCTGGCAACTGCTCTGATCTTTGTGTCACTATGGTTTTGCCTCTTCTAGCATTTCATACAAGTGAATAATGCAACATATTATGTTTTTGATTTTGCTTCTTTCATAGAACATAATGATTTACAGATTTAGCTATGTTGTTGCATATGTCAATAATTAGAATATTTAATTTCTAAAAATTATGCCACTGTATGGATGTGCAAATTGTTTATCAATTCATCAGTTGATGGGCCTTTGGGTTGTTTCTAGTATTTTGGCTACTATGTATAAAGCACCTATGAATATTCAAATGCAAATCCTTTTGTGATCATATGTTTTAATTTTTCTTGCATAAATACTTAGAATTACTCAGTCATCTGGTAAGAAACTTTGTAAGAAACTGTAGTCTTTTCCAAAGTGGTTAAATCACTTTACATTTCCACCAGCTGTGTCTGAGCATTCCAGTTGCTCCATATTCTCACTAGTATACTGTGTATTTCTAGATCAGTGAACTATTTTGATCATGAATCACAGTAAGAATTAATTTTATAGTATAACCCATGATACACACACATAACTAAAAACTGTTTTAAGAAATAGTGCTTTGGTATACTACAAATAAAGCAGTATGGTGTCTGTTTTCTATCCTCTTATATTTTGCTAAAAGAGTAAAGGCATGTTTTAACTACTAAATTAATTACACAACCTGCTAAAAGTTTGACCTACAGTTTAAGAAACATAACTTATAGATTTGAAGTACATATACACACCCACACAAATATCTAATTTTAGGTTGTTGGTTTATTTTTATAATGAAGCTATGGATGTATGGTATAGAATGTTTTTTTTTCCAGGAGCAGTTGCTTAAGATTATAAGGGAGACTGAATGAAGAATTACTCCAGGTTTGTTGTTTCACCAAATGGATGAGATGGATATAAAATAATGCATGACAAAAGGTGGCTGAACTTTGAAGTGCATCAGAACTGGATGTGGCAGAAGTGTTAGTGGCAACAAGCCTGTACTAGAAGATAGACCACACTGGGTGCAGTTTGGAACCATTATGCAACCACCACCATCAGCCAAAAAAGTGACTGCCTTTCCTCTACCATTTCTAACTATTTTGCATCAAAATCCATGTCCATAAATGGATAGGTTTAGGAAAAAAAGGATTTAGTTATGGCTAAACATTTGTTTAGAAAGAATACCAAATTATCATCTGAAGCTATTAGGTTTAATTTATTTATTTGTACATTGTCCTTAATGTGTTTTTTTTTCTTCCTGCTTGTTCAGTTATTAGGTGCAGCAAGATAAGGAATGGTTGGATTCTAGAGACTAAATATATTAGATGAGGTTTTAGGAGAATAATACTCATTCTGAAGATAATGAATACATAAAAAGTAAAAAAAAAACATTTATTTTTCTGTGTAACTCACAGATTTTGTTTTACTTTTAAAAGCTTCACACTGACCTCTGCTTTTTTAATTAAAACTCACAAATATTTTTCTATCAGTAAAAGAGGTATTCAGCTAAAAGCTGAACTTTGTAAGGTCTTAGAAGAAAGTGTGTAAAATTGTAGAAATCATCAGTATACTGATTCAACTTTTCAGATTAGCAAAGGAACATGGTCCAAGGTCACTGAATAAATTATGCTGCATCAAAAAATGATAACTATGCCTTGACATAATATGATTTTAATAAAAAATGAAAATGGAAGTTATGACCCCCTTTCTTTAGGCGACTAATATTCACTGCCAAAAAATGAATCCCCTTTGTGACATTAAATGTGACATGGGCTACAGAAAGTGTTGTGAACTGATTCACTTGCCAAGAAGAGAGGCAAAGTATATACATGAATGTATTTTTATACCCATCTGCTATCACTGTGAAGCCAAATATGTTTGAGGCAAACAAATCAGACCAAATAAGTTCATTTTTTCCCCAGTGCAATAATGGAAACCAAATGAATAAATGAGATGCAGGTCTAATAGAATTAACAGAAGGAAAGTGCCAGTACTTGTTTGAAAGAAGTGATAGCCATTTGAATTGTACCACTGAAAAATAATTCGAAACACCCCTTCTAGGAGCCTCTGCTAGGCCAACTTTTCTAGGTCACACTGTCAGTCTGGAGGAACATGTACTGAGTTCCTCATAAGATACTTCTAAATATAATATTAGTGAGTATTGTCATTAACAACTCATGGGATCCATGAAGAAATATGAAAGGCATAGTTTAAAGACAAAACAAATGTAAGGTCACTGTAGAATGGTGTGAGTTTAGATCAGCACACATTAAATCCTGGTTAAATTTGAGAAATTGGTTAAAACTAGTAAGATGAAACTCATTTATTACAAGTATAAAATGACTCAGTAATGGAAAAATTAATAGCCCTCACTCAGAATGACAAAAACTGGGATAGACTCTGTAGGATAGTTGGGCACATAGATTAATGAAGCTGTTAATAAGACACTATTTTACTAAATATGCTATGGAGGAATATCTCCCTAGCAGTTAGCATTTTCATTTCACCTTAAAGGGAAAACATCAGTTAACAAACTTTGAAATGTCAATATGTTTCTTATCAATTGTTTTATTGAAACTCGAATTGACAAAATGGGACATTGCGTAGCATCATTATGAAAGAACTTCCTGCTACTGTAGTACACTTTGTGTTTAGATGGTAACCTTTCTCAATAACAGTATTTGCCTGGTACAGCTCCATCTTTGTAACACCGTTTTAGGGTCCTTCTCCTGCCAAGCCCCCGATCCTCCCACCTACACCTCTGCCTCCATAACCTCCCTGTTTATTTTCTGAAGTTCCTATATTTAATCTCCTGTGTCCGCATTTTACTCAGATGTTTCACTTGGAAGATATTAAAAATGCCCTTATGTTTCCCACCTATGCAGTGTTTCCGCAGGGTTCTTTTTCATTTGAGCTCTCACACTCAGTGTCAGTGACCACGTGCCCCTCTTCTGAAATACTTTCTTCTTTTGGCTTTTGCAAGTATATACTTTCTCCTTTTTCTTCCCACCTCTGGTCCTTCCTTCCGGTTCTGTATTTTACAAGAGCCCATTCTTTTCTCCTACCTCCTAACGATGAACATTCCCATGTGCTTCAGTGTCTTCTTTCTGTGTACTCAATCTGTTGGTTTATTTACTCTTCAGGGATTTGATTAACGTCTTCATTATTATTTCATTCTCTAATCTACATCTTCAGCATTGAATTTCACCTTCGTCCTCTTTTTCTTTTAGTTGCTTATTCCACTAGCTTAAAACATGTATTTATTTGAATTTCTATAGTTGCTTCAAATTCATATGTACCGTGGAAGCAGGATACCACTGGTAAGCACTTTTTTATTTGGTCCACATGAGTAGAACCACTGCTCTCATGCTCTGCTGGATTTTGACTCTTTCATTTTCCTTTTCCCTCGTTTACTTTTAGCAAGTCCATCACATTAGATCACTTCTCTCCAAGCTGTGTGTGATCACCATAGTCCAGTGGACAGTTCTTGGGAAGGCTTTCTGCATGGTTTCATTGCTTAACTGCGCCCTGCACGCATCCGGCCTCCACTCTGCTGCCTCCACAAATCTCTTTAACACACAAATTCCATCATGTAAGTTTTCTGATTAAGAACTTTCCATGGGCCCTGGCTGGCGTAGCTCAGTGGATTGAGCGTGGGCCTGCAAACCAGACGATCACGGTTCGATTCCCACTCAGAGCACATGCCTGGGTTGCAGGCCAGTTCCCAGCACGGGATGCATGAGAAGCAACCATACATTGATATTTCTCTCCCTCTCTCCTTCCCTTCCCCTCTAAAGATAAATAAATAAAATATTTTTTTAAAAAAAGGACTTTCCGTGGTTCCCAAAGCCTAATGCTTCAAATCAAAGCTTGGTTGACTACAGTTTCCCATTCATTTCCAATATATAGTGTTTACTTTATTTAGGGTATCTTCATGTTTATTTTCACCTTGTTCTTTAGTCATGATTTTCACATCTGAAATAGTAACACTTGAATTTTAGAGCAAGGTTTATTTGTCAACATCTGATAGTCTGTGAAATATTCCCCAAATATAAGTCCTTTCTTTTTATCTTTTTGGTGAATGATGCCCACTTCTATAAATATTTATTCTTTAGTTTTCAACTTACTAAAAGTCACCACAAAGGTATTGGGTTACTAAGAATTACTAAAATTTGAATTTCTAAACTTAAAAAATTACTATAGTATGATGGGACCTTTTTATTTTATTTTATTTTATTTTACTTTATTTTATTTTATTTAGAATGCTGCATGTGTCAACATTGTAAAGCTTCTATTTTATGTGGAACAGTGTTGAAATTATCAGAATACTATGGAAAGATTTTGTATCGGTTGTTATAGATATAAAATAACATCAATGGTATTTTCCCTTAGTTTTAATTTTCAACTGGATAAATGATTACTTTTAGTTAGAAATCTGTGTTAATTTAGCTTGTTGTGAGTAGACTTATTAATCCCATAGTATATAGTGATGTATATATTGTTATCATCAGAAACATTGGCTAATAATTATCTAATTACTAAACTTCAAGATATATATAGGTTGCAGTTAAAATATGAATCCAAATACCCTAATTTCCAAGTGCATAAAAAATGCTTAAAATTGTACCATGATATACCATTATTCCTCCCCCCCTTCCCCATAGTGGTAACATGCTGAATTGGTCATTGGCCCAGTCTAAAAATAATTTTGGAAACAGTGATTGAAAACATCTATTCAAGGGACCCAAGATAGTGGAGGAGTATGTAGAAGCAGCACTAACCTTCTCCCAGACCAATCTAGAATTACTACAAAGTTATAGAGGAATCATCCTGAAGAACCAACTAAAAACTAGCTGGAGACAAGCTTTAAATCCATGCCCAGATGGAAGAAGCCAGTTCACCACAATGTGACTGGTGGAGAATGTGGAGGAGGCATGAGAGGGCTGACTGACTCACACAGGTGGCAGTTGAAGTTCTGGAGACATTTTAGCAGCCTACAGCACCAGGGCTGGGTAACAAACCCAAATAACATACAGTGTGAAGAATAGAAAAGTTTTTCTCTACCAGGGAGAGATGGCTGGAGGCAAAGAGCCTCTTAAAGGGCCAACACACAAAATTTCATTTTCAGCCACTTACCTGAAGTTCTGGCAAAGGGGCAGCAGAGTGGACTAGAGGGACTTGAGGAATATCTGGGGCTTGTGGCTCTAGGGAGAGAACTGAGAGATAAGCCATCAGGATCCCTGTGCTGAGTCATTCCCCCACACTGCATTCCCCTCATATGTGCTGAG
>PVKM010022942.1:0-21476 GCA_004027735.1 Carollia perspicillata | reverse complement strand
CAACTTAGACAATAAACAAAAACTGGAGAAACATAAAGACTTGGCGACTGGAACCACAACAAAATTCCTGCAGCAAGAACTCTCCAGTCTATACAGCATCCCACAGTGTGACAATGTGACAATCACTCCCCACATCTTTGCATCTCTCCATCAGAGCCAAACTTCCCAGAGAAAGGAACTAATTGGCCAAATACAGGTCACTTGTCTTCCTTGGGCTCCATTGCCACAGAGAAAGGGAAGCAGACCCTTCCCAGATAAATTGACCCCAAGGAGGAATTTCACCCAAATGATGAGCAGGCATCAATGTAAAAAAGGGGAGGACAAAATTCTGTCATCGACACCAATTATTGATCTTTGCTAGGTCTCTTCCTTTCTTCATCTCGGTTTCATCATCTGTAGATGAGAAGATTTGATTCAATAATACTTAAGACCTCTTTCAGCCCTCAAAGATTCCACCACCCACTATCCTACTTTTTCCTCTGACAGTTAGCTGTACCTCTGGGGGCCAGCATTAGAGAGAGCTTATGGATGGGTAG
Organism: Carollia perspicillata; assembly: GCA_004027735.1. Classification (NCBI taxonomy): domain Eukaryota; kingdom Metazoa; phylum Chordata; class Mammalia; order Chiroptera; family Phyllostomidae; genus Carollia; species Carollia perspicillata. The sequence continues at coordinate 20,940 of PVKM010022942.1, read as the reverse complement.
CATCTAACCAGAGGTGAGAACACTACAAATGTTGAGTACGCTTAAGCTCATCATAAAGAAAAAATAGTTGGACATTCCACTGTCATTTCTCCCTCTTTATCTGTATATTCTCAAGAGTCATCATTTATTTGGTTCTATCACAAGGGAAAATGCATTTCCTGCTTCCTTTCAAATGGGGTTCTCCATGCCGATTCTGTTCTTAGATCTCTTTCAGACCCAAAACATTTGTTTCTCTGGACCAAAATCATCTTCCCGACCTTTTCACCAAATTCTTCACTTCACAGCCTTATGCACGGAAGCACCCATCTAACCAAACCTAGAAAGCTCACAATGTATTACTAAACTAAGCATAATTATCCCCAGCTGTCTGGGTACTTTCTCCTTTAAAGAGCTAAAATGATTGTTTCATATCAATCATTTCAGCAATTTTAGGCTTATATTTTTTAAAGTATGTCTTTTCCGTTTTGTTTTCATTTCTTTCTTTTGCATTCTGGATAAAAATTGTTTTGTCATTACCAATGACTAAGATTAAGCGATTTTTATTGTTTCTGTTTTTTAGCAGGGGCTTCAGTTGCCTTTCTGTACTTATTTTCCGTTCCACCCTCTCTAGCTCCCCTGTCATTCCCATCAGAAAACAGGACAATCACTCCGTACTGACTCGTCTTGCTCTCCAGTCTTTGCACAGGTCTCCTGGCATTCTCCAGTGTGTCACGCACACACTATTTTTGTTAAGCCGCACATTCTTCTTTTTCCAGAAGGACTGCAGTTCTCTGAGTTTTAATTATGGTGTCTTAAAAGATTCTTCAGATGCTTTCGTGCCTGTGAATTGTATACTTCTTACTGCACCTTATTCACTAGATTTCGTAATTCCCCGAACCTCACTTTCTTGAAATTGGATACTTTTGTATAGCTGCATTGTTAGAGCCTACATCTTATTATTCTCAATGTGAGTCATCTGTGGACATTAAAACCCTTTTCCTTGCCTGTCCACTATCTTCAAAGAATTGTTGTTTTTTAGTTCCTTCTCTACTCTACTACAAGAAGCTGTATACATCATTTCTTTTCAGCAATTTAGACTCTAAAGGTAATCCAAATTCTAACATCATTACATGAAAATATTTTTTATTTATAATCAAAATGCTGTAATAATTCTCAGCCTTCAATTTATCCCTCAATAGAGTAAACACGTTTGTTGGAAGGATCAGGCCGGAATTACCTGGGACAGTGCCAAACATTGTTTTCAACCTTCAGTGATCAGTTTCTTAATGAGACACATCTTGTTTAGAAAGGGGGAAATATCGTTCATGATCCCAATCTATAATGAATTGCAAAGAATGACGAAGAAAGCTAAGGTTCCAGACAAGATGGAAATATATATATATATTAAATGTACAAATGCCTACCTTTTAAAAAGCAAGTCACAGATAAGTACAGAGTTTGAACATGGAAGAATGGAGTTTAAAACCACTTCCTGGAACACACTTAGTTCTTGGAATTCTTTTTTGGCTCAAATGCAGGGTTATTATCGTAAAAATCGTCATGTACTGCAACCCTGTACCGACTTCAAAGTGAAATATCAACAAAGACGATCACTCTTTGACATGAGAAAGAATATCTTGATGGAGGCGAGGCAAACAACATCTGAATTCTGGCTGGTTTGAGTAGAAAGAGAACTAGTAATTGAGGAAAAGGGTTTAACCAGAAGGATTTGAGTCCATTTGATTAAAAGTATTTTTAAGTGTCTCACATAAGCATCCCGAATATTAGCGTTTCTGAGGTTTATCCATCACTAGTCATTTTCCAATTAACTGTACATCCTAATACCCCCTGATGCTAGTCCACTGGCTTCAATGACTGACAATTTTGCTTCTTTTCAGAACAGACATTCAAAGCTGAAGCTCCAGGACTGTGATTACTGCCGTTTTGTGGGTTTGGGTTTGCCTTTCTGCTTCTTCAGAGGCTGTTCTTCTCTCCCAAGTCATTGTTTCAGCCTCAGGGAGCTTCCACCAGGTAAATCTGGGTGCAGCTTTGTAGATCCACTGGCTGAGCCTTTCTCAAAAACTGAAAATTCAGTATCACACTAGCTCAGTTAATTTCCCTCTTTAAAGGAAGTTATTAGCATAAGGACACATGCAAAATAATTATTCACTGTCCTATTTGCATCCACATGTTTGAAATGGTATACACATGTTTAGTGACAAAAAGGAGAAAAACTACAAATACGACAGGAATGAATTTTATGAAATGATGTTGAATCAAACAAACAGGGAATGAGGAATAGTGTTTTATTTAAAAGGGGGTTGGAGAGGTAGGCATTACAAAAACATTATCATGTAAAAAAAGAAGAAAAAGTAAGGAAATATTTCAGCGTAAAGGAAGCCAAAGAGACCTGACAACTAAGGGCAACAACAGGCTAGGTCCTGTGCTAGAGGGAACTTGGCTGGAAAGGGGAAAATGCCGTAAACAGCTATTAGGTCAACTAAAGCAAGATGGATGGATTATGGCCACACATTGTACTGTGTCAATGTAAATTTATGAAGTGAATCACTGCCCTGTGCTTACATGAGAGATGTCTTTATTCTTAGGGAAAACACACACTAAGTATTTATGGGTTAAAGTGCCACAAGGTATAAAACTTACTCTCAAGGGGTTCCGGAAAACTATGTGCACATGGGGAAAGAGGGCACGCACAAATAATAGAGCAAGCGAGGCATAGCTGGATGAAAGGTAAGTGGATGTTCTTTGTACTATTTTATTTTTGTAATTTAAAAACATTTCCATTTTTTCCTTCTAAATTAAAAAAAACATTAATGATTGACTATTGATCAAAATAAGCCAGATTGAACAGAATACATTCCGTGTGGTTCTATTTGCATTCTTTAAGCACGCACAGTCAGTAGTAAAACTATAAAGAAAAGCAAGGAAGTGAATGCTGTGATAGGTATGTGGGTAGCACAATCCCATAATAAGGGACAATAGTAGGATAATGGTGATGAATCCTGGGAAGGGAGATGACTTGAGGAAGTGACCTACTGAGGACTCTGGAGTGCTAGCAACATTCTATTTTACAGTCTACTTTGCATCTATTTTGAGTGAAGACTGCCCGAATATCTATTTTGCATCTATCGTGGGTGAGGATTGCCTGAATATTGTTTTATAATTAGTAAGCAGAATATTTACATTTTATGAGCCTGTCTGCACGTGTTTTCTAAAAGAAGGGAAAGAGGGAGGAAGGTGGGAGAGGGAAGTGAGAGGAAAGAGGAAGGAGAGAGAGGCCAGGACGAAGGGGTCCAAGGTACGATTTATTACTTGATACTCTTACTAATGAGCGATTTGCTCTACTATAATCATCCTTGTCAAGACTAAGAAGAAAATTGCCCCTAAAGCTTCTTTTAGAGCAGACGCCCACTACTGCTTCCAGATGTCTGACTTAGCACAAGGCAGAGCTGAAGCGCTGTCGTATATCAGGAATCACTAGACGCGGTCCTGTCAAGTACAGAGCAAGCAATTGCCAGGAGCACGATCTGTAAGGCCCAACTGCAGAACTGGAGAACATCCAGGGCAACAGGTAGACATCGGCATGAAAAAAATAGCACAAGAAACCAACAATAACCAAAGTCGGCACTCCTACATTTTAACCCTTCAGGTCCTTCTGCTGAGACATAGAGTCTGGTATACCCATGAAGGCATGTTGTGTGGCAGTGTGATGGTTGGAACCCACCACAAGGCTGTGTAGTCAGTCACCTTCCATCCTCAGGTGCACCCGGGTCTCCCACACCCACCACACAGCGCTCATCAGTACCTCATGCGCATGTCAATGTCCTCTTTCCATTTCACATGTGGTTCCTCCCTCTCTTGGCCTGACCACCTCACTTTCTTCAGGTCCCAGCTGAAAATTTGCTTCTGAGAGAAGACTTTGCTAACTCCCCAATCTAAATCCAGTGTCCTTGTAATTCTCTTTTGTGGCATTTCATCCTTTTCCTTCATACCACTTAGCGTAGCTCATAATTACATACTTACTTGTAGAATTATTACCTTTCCCACCAGCCTGGAGTCCTCGACAGCAGTGTACTCTCTAGTCAGTAACAGTTGTTTGCCCAGTTCCTAGCACAGGGTCTGGAACAGAGCACTCATTGGTTGTTGCTGACTCCTGAAAGAATGAACGCAGGAAGAACTCATTTATCAATCAGCCTCTCTAACAGTTTCTACCCTCTTACAACGCTTAGCAAAATGACTGAATAATTGGTTAAATAATTTCATTAAGATTATTTAGTAATCATAGTGGGTTTTTAATAACAGTGAGAGAGTCACTTTATCAATTATTCTTTTCTGCTAGTTTGGAGTTCTGGGATAAACAGGCTTATTTTTGCTTTCTTGTTAATGCTTGCCTTGGGTCCACACATACTGGAAGCACAGCAAAACTTTATAGAGTGAATAAAAATCTAGTTTCTTAAAGTGATTACACTTTTCAAAGATTATTTTAACAGATATGTCAACAAAATAGAAGTTATATATAACTCACTCTGTAGAGTGAGTGGGGCAGGAAAACTATCTAAACAAAACATAGTTTGCTACTTGTTTTTTCTGAAGAATCACCAAAGAATGGATATCTCCCACCTATAAATGCCACCGTTAGAGGTAATAGCAAGGGCATTAAGATGACACCTGGTCTCAGAGACAGGAGACTGGGGTTCTACTGATGACTAGATTGCTTTTCACACAGCTTCCTAAGCTTTGATTTTCGCACTACGAATTGAGGCCATTGGAAGTGACTTTTGAGGTCCATTATTTAGCTGTTCGAAACCTTGGTAAGACCAACAACTTATTTAAAGTTTCTTAAAATATGAGGTTAAAATATTCTAACCAAGAATTGGCTTTCCTTTAAAAAAAAAGATTAAAGGTAGGCATCGTTTCTTACATGTTTGGATGGGAAATCAACCATTGTCCACTAGAAGTTTATGCTTGCTCTTTAGTAGAAAAAAGAACCCTACAAAGAAAGACTTGTCAGTATTTTGCAGGTTGTATATATAGGACTTGTCACTGAGGCAAACTGGTACAACAGGTTAACTTATAATTCAGGTGTCAGTCCTATCACACTGTCACATACAACATAAAGGGTTTCAGCTGTATGATAACAAAAACCTACAGAAGATATGGGACTGTTTCTGAAATTTGCTGGCTGGCTCTGCTTATAGTACTAAATGAAGTAAGTGGTTCATAAAAATCGAGTGAGGTCTTAAATTTTAATTTGTGCAAATGCATATAGAAACCATGAAATTAATCCATTCTGTGTGGGTGGTGCCCAAGTCCTTAAAATTTTAAGTAATATATAAGCAATATTTCTTGAAACTGTACAAACACAACAACTGAATGACAGAGCTCTGTTTGCTGACTAGTTTTAAAAATATTTCCTGCCTCAAGTTTAAAGTACAATAATAATTATGGGCTTCTCTTAACCACTGCTGGTTCATAAATTTAATTTAAAACCTATATTTTGGAAGCAAAAGAAATGTCAGATTTGAATCATTAGAGAGATGTTAGGGAAGATTCAATGCAAATGACAAAAAATATGAATTAAATAGATCATACTTGAAGAATGAAAATCAGACTCTTCCTAGAAGATTTTTGAATTGCACTAGTCACTAGTTCCCTCTGCATTGGGTGGTGCCCACATCCCCCCAATTCTAGATAATATATGACCAATATTTCTTGAAGTGATACAAATACAACAACAGTTAGATGACAGTGTTGTTTACTGACTAGCTTTGATAATATTTCCTGTGTTAAGTTTAAATAATTAAAGACTTTTCTTAAGATACAATCTTCCCTATATAGGAAAGTGGCATATTTGTTCTGCTCCTAAAAAATACCTTCATATGCAGTCAAGCCAAAGAGTGCTGGTTTGGGATTTCAAAAACTCAAAACTGCTGTGGGTCAAACCATGTCCACTGGAGCTCACTATCTCTATGTAGTGATTAGCTCCAGTTATCACGTGGGCATCAATCTTGTCCCCCAACTCCAATATTCCACAGGGGAAGGCACAGATCTGTGAGGAAGCAGTGTGCCTACTGGCCAAGCACTGGGGTCAGCCCCCTTGGAATGGCAGCGCTGGTTCCCCACTTGACATTCTGCCTGCTCAATCTGGCCGTGTCTCAGTGTCCCATGGCTAAAGTGACTATGGCAACAACGACTTTCTTCTTTCTGGGACACAGTGGAGCGGGTTCTAAACTCTCATAGGAAGACTTTTTATCTTACCAATTGAGGCATCTTCTGATTTTGGTCATACCTTTTTTATTATTGTTGTTCAAGTTCAGTTGTCTCCATTTCCCACACACACACTCCCCCACCCCACTGACCCCCGCCTCCCACCCTCAGTCCTACCCCACTTTGGCTTTGTCCATGAGTCCTTTATGTGTCTTTTCTAAAAATATGAATACATGGTCCATTTACCAACTAACGATAATAGTCTAATAACAATATCAAGTCTCTAATATGTCAAGCAATACACAAGGTGCTTTTAAAGACATTATCTGAATTAACCCTCATACCCTTTGTGATTAAAGTAGGTATCATTCCTACCCACTTTTTACATGTGAAGAATCTAAATGATTTTCACAAGACCATACAGCTAATTATAGTATAAAGTGAGTTCAAACTCAGGTCTGTCTATACTACTCAAATTTTAGAGTTATTCCCACTACATAAGAATCATTAACAGTTTACAGTAATATTAGAATTTACAAAGAACTTACATGAAATTCTGAAAGATAAAAATTACTTGCTTATCTTTCATGCTTAACTACATAAAATTGATTATTAAAAATAATAAAATCAGGATTGTATTAGGTATGCGGTTAAATTCATATAGTCACTATTACAAAGTACCCCCAAAAGAATGACTAAACTTATCGAGTCAATTCAGTCAGGTAATTAAACACAAAGAAAGTCAAATTGTTTATGATTTTCATTTTTAATTTTGCAAATCAAAGCCACCACCTGTTGACTTGTCTATTCCCCTGTAAGTTACATGTGTGTGTAGAACACACTCACAACCAGGGACCAGGTCTTCATGCTCTCGAAGGTAGTAATGCAGTCAGGTAACACGGGGAAGGGGGAAGGTCTGAAGACTATTTTCAGCTTTTTGAAGAGTCTAATAAATACCAACTATGTCTCCCAAATAAAGCAGAACAGGCTAACTAATCACATCCCTAAGCCCAGGACGAGAATTACTCCAACTCAGTGCAATCATACTAATCATCTCACCGTGATTGGGAAGGCTGATTGGGAGTTGCATGTGTCTTTGGTTAATAAAACAGTTTCAAAAATAAAATGATTACTTAATGTCATAAAGATACATGTGCCAGGATATTTATGTTTATTGCAGTATTATGGTTATGGCACCAAAAGGTGGGGAGGGGAGGAAAAACCAGATGCTCAACAATAAAGAAATAACTAAATAAATGATAGCTTATCCGTGTAATGGAACACTATGAAACTAGAAAAAGGGCAGGCGCCACCTCAAGATGTGTTTTAGAATAAGATGAGCAGGTCACAGAAAAACACATACTGCATAGACACTATGTGCCTTCACTCTTGCCTGGGTTAAGAAAACATGGAAAGGCGTGTGGACGTGGGTAGAGCTGTGCGTATTCTCTAGGTACCTGCCAAGTACATTAACAGAAAAGAAAATGGAGAGAGGGCATCTGCACTGGTAACATCCAGGAAGGGAAGAGGTCGGATTAGGACAGCCAAACATGGTCTTTCACTTTCTACTCTAAACTTTTGTATGGTTTCAATTTGGACAATGAGCATCAATTGTGTTGTAATTCTTCTAATTCCTTCATACATGCAAAGGTTTTGTTTGTTTGTCTTACAAACCTTTCCAAACATGAACTCCACATGGAAAGAGAAAGAGGGTCCATGCAGGTGAAAACAGGGTGACCAGCCCACACAGATGTCCCCTTGCAGTGCACAAACATCACACACACACGTCCATTCCATTCTACCTGGGAGGGAGGGACTCTTGAGACGTTGACAAAGAAAGCTCTGTCTCTCATCGCCAGAAATCGGTGCCATGCACCGACTCTTCTCTGCAGCCTTGAAAATGCTGCGGGCTGGTAGCTAAGCAGTGTAAACAAGTTGGAGGACCAACACGAAGACCCTTCAGGAATGCTGGCACCTTCCCGAGACTTGGAAGTAGTCCTGCTCCTAATTGGACACAGGTGTGCCTGAAAGGGAAGCTGCCGTGTAAGTCTACCCTGGGCAGAGCCGAACCAGCTATGCCATTCCCGCTACAGGAAACACGGACCATGGCCGGCTCCATCGACCGTGGCTCCCAGCGGCTCACTGTCTGTCTGCCCTGCTCCACTCTCTGGCACAGCAGTTCAGCCCATAACGTGTGACTTGGTGTGTGCCAGGGGTGCCCAAAAAGCGCTGCTGGATGTTGACCATCCTCCCTTGACAGACAAGACACGAGCTTTACAAGGCCTTGTAAAAACGCGCTTCTGAGCATGTTCCAGTGTGACTATTGCAGAGTGAGTTCAAAGTCAACTGCACTCTCAGTATCAGGAGAGAAGAGGGAGGCTTAGCTGGGGCTCTTGCCCCCTCTCTCACATTCAATCCAAGTTGCTCAGTTTTTGTTGGAATGGCCCAGCTATTCATGCATTTTTGTGCTCTCCCAGCCTAGACTTTGCCAGGAGCTAGACAAGTCTGAGTCTACGTCCATGTTAAGGTATTCAGTTGGAGAGGCAGACACCCATCCAACGCAGGACACAGAGGCTGTGGGGAGTGGACTGTGTGAGGGAGGAAGGTGAAAGTATACCCAGGGGAATCTGCAACATGTTTTGCTGAGCCCTACCCTTCCCTGCTGCTATGGAATAGAGTATGCAAAGGCCTCTGCTCCCCCTTCTGACAAAGCAGGGATAATGGGACTGGGAGAGGTGGGTGTTACAGGGAGCAGGTAAATTTGTGTGGCCAGAGGAAAAGGAGACGCCAGGTATAGGGGGGCTCTTCTGAGTGAGAGGAAGACAACTAAGAAACAAACGCTGTGAGAAAAGATGGATAAAGTAGGGCTGAGCATCTGAAAACGCAGGAACAAAAAGACATACCACGGCCCTACTTGTCCTCAGAGAGTGATGTCTTATCAATATCGTAACCTCTGGATGCAATGCAAGAGCACTTTCAAAAGCCTTGAACAAAAGCAAAGGCACACCCTCAGCAGTCTTTGCTCTTTCTTTTAAAAGTACCTAACAGATTATAAACAGCAGGTTGTCCACTGGAAGCTGGTGGTTTGGCGGGTAGAGGATGGAGATTGGTGGAGACTGCATCAGGCTGCCGGCTTCTCCGAGAACATGTCCATCTAGGGTGGCTCTCTCTTCTCTGGCCCCGAGCCTCCAGACTCCAGTCTGCAGTCTCAGGTCGTGCCACCCTTTGTGGTCTCCAGCAGTATGCTGTCCACTTGAACATCCTTTCCCGTATCCACCTGTCATCACCTTCTTGAAGTCTCAGACTTGACGACCCTCCTCACCGAATCCAAAGCCTGTCCTGCCCATGCCCTGGGACCCAGTTGTGCTTGCCCAGGTTTTCACTGCCCCTTCTTGGTAGGACTTTCACCACACAACTGCAGCTCTGAGGCTCACAACCTGGAAACCTGCTCAACAGTCAAGTGTCCCCCCACAAAAACTGTTTGTGAGTTCAAGACAGAAGATACAGATTTACTTCTGTTACTTGATATTGTTAGTTATCTGACTTTTGTGCTGGAAGGCAAGGTTAGTGTCAGCAGAGAGCTGGCCTTAGCCTCCTCCACCTCCTGGATGCCTAGAGATGGACAGGCCGAAACTGCAACCACAGGCCCCACGTTAGCAGCACTGAGCACTTGAATAGTGGCTCCTTCAAATCAAGATGCACCATCATCTTTGAAAGCGGATTGCAAAGACTGCATAGAAAGAGAAGAATAAAATACAGCTCATAAGTAATGTTTAGGTTGATCACTTGTTGAAATGATGTTTTCAATATATGAGGTTAAATGGAATGTTATTTAAATTAACTTTACTTGTTTCTCTATTTTTTGATGTGGCTACTAGAAAACTTTAAATTACCTATGTGGTTTACATTCGGTGTCTACAAAGCACCATTGGCCTGAACTTGCACCTGATACACCATAGGTGGCCAATACGTATTAATTACATACAAACACATAGTCATTCTTTGGGCCCATCATTTAAACTTGCTGAGCTTGTTTAAAATTTTCACTCTTTGACATGATAATAAAAATATCTGCCCCATAAGCATATTTGTGGAAAATAAATGAGAGAGCGCCACCTGAACTGAAGTCTGAAATAGTGCCTGAAGATGTTATTTGTATTTAAGGTGTGTTGGATGTTTGCAGAATGATAAATGCAGTGTAATTGAATAATCCCTTAATTACTAAGACAGTCCTAAAATCAGAACATGTAAACGTTGAGAAAACTATTGTGTAAAGAAGGGACTAATGCTCCGAACCCACATTCATCATCGGCTTTACACAGTCAGAAAGCAGACTTCAACAGAGAACCGAGGGTTTGCCAAAATGATGACGGAAAATAGATTTCTCTGACAGCTTAGTGAAAACATAAATACCTAATTCTTTTGCATTCTGTATTTTGGCTTCGGTTGGGTATTTGCTTTTGGGTAACCACTCAATTTGGTAAAGTACATTTTACATATCAAGTAGAAAATGGCTTGAAACTGAAAAATAAGATAAGACAATGAATGAAGAAAGTCAAACTAACTCAGGAAGAAGCAGATCGACTTAGAAAAATCACAGCCCCTTTGACCTGGGCTTTTCTGAATGTCTGTCAGTAATAACCATATCCTCAACTCTCATTAACAAAACTGAAACAAACAACTTAGGGGGAAAAGCAGAACCCAAACATTCCAAGTTGTTTTGTTAGCACAGACCAGGTGATTCAAATATAAGAGCTTAAGGTACATTAAAATTTACCTATCTTGTAACCCAATGAATATCATATATAAAGTGAAGGAAAAGGTGAAAAGTGATCTAATTTCATGCTCCCAATTTAATCAATGAAACCCATTCGTAAGCATTGACATATCCAGCTTCTTTAGAAGGTGTCTTTGAATAGAAAGTCTGGGTTTTGTTGTAGACAGAAGTCTTTGTCCTTTTCTCCCTCTGTTACTACATTTGTAATATACCAAAGCAGTGGTCCTCCCCTGTGAGAGAGGAGGATAATTTTGCTCCCCAGGGACATCTGGCAGTGTATGGGGACATTTTTCATTGTCGTGTGGAGACGGTGTTACTGGCATCTAACAGGTGTAGGACACTGAACCTGTTCCTCCCACACAACAATTGACCAGTCACTGCTGCTGAGCAACATTTTACAATGCACGGGACGGCCCTCAGTAACGAAGACTCACCCAGCCCCAAACGTCAATTGGTGCCACTGCTGAGCAATCCCATGCTAAAAGAGGTGCCTATCAGATGTTTCCTGAATTTCCTTAACATGCTTTTGCTGCACATAATGGAAGATCACATGAAGTTGGCCACATCTTTGATGGCCTCAGGCAACCATCAATGCATGATTACAGGGCTAAGGAAGCAGTAAGTAAGTTAACTCATTATAACTCATTATAGAAAAACTTAGGGATAAAAAATTAGTCTAGAAGAATTGATCAAGGAAAAGAACAATGCAGAAAAATGCTTAATGTAACTGAGGCAAAGTTTATAAGGATGAAAGGCTTTCCCTGACATACTTTATTCAAAATTAACTTATTGAGTTTTGGGTATCCAAGAGAGCCGTACCAGTGATGTTGGAGGTTACAAAAGTAAAAAAATCCCATTATTACCATCAGCAAATTTACCATAGACTGAAATTAAAATACACCTTCAAGAAATATCTCTGTAATCAAAGCAAACCTGGGAGGCATCACACCACAGAAAATAAGAATCGTGGCTTTGGAATCATCAAAGGACAAACCAGGATTTGAATCTAGACATGCCCTGGGGAAAGCCTCTTAATCCCTCAGATTGCTCATCTCTAAAATGGGGACAATAGCACCCACTGGCTGGGGGAGATGTGAGGATTATGTGTGGCTCTGTACACAAATTGCCTGGCATGGTGCCTGACCAAGATGGTTACTCAGGACATGTCAATGCCTTGCTTCTTAATTCCTCAATTAATGTTTTCATCTTAGCTATACCTAAGTAGTCAAGGTTAGTTGAGATGAAAGGGGAGCTTCTTCAGGTGTTATGGAAATACCCCTCCCTTTTTTTTTTTTAGAAAAAGCTAACTCAGACAAACAAACAAAATCCTTATCTCCAAAAACCTATGTAAAAGAAAGTAGTAGAGAAATCTGGAAATTTGGTTATAACCATACTGATGACAAATCTTAGAAGATTTAGAGGTATGTTAATAATAGAACATCCCCCATTGAAAAGGACACTACTCAAGAACACAGTATCATTTTTATTTCAATAAAATAAGAGGTGACCAGACTTGGAGGAAGAACTTGATGCCTTCAGCTAAGCAGAAACCAAGAACTGGTCGTAGATGTTCTCAGACAAAAAATGTATTTGGAAAAGTCATTTAGGATCTATATGGCAGCTCCTGGATGTTCAGAGGGTTTGAATCATAGACTTAGTTAAATGCTAGTAAATATGCGAGTTGTTTGTATTGACACATTTTAAAACTTTTCATAGAAACCCTGAACTCCTTTGGTACTGTCATCAGTGACAGAGTTCTGTGGTTCTCAGTATTTTTCAAATATTTTCATAGTCATATTTTAACCTTTTATTTGCCATTAATAAGGCATTCATATTGAGTGATATTCCCATTTTGTCAGTGTGTATGTAGAGACGGTTAGGTTAAGTGATTTGGGGGATTTAACCACAAATTGGGAGAAAATTGGCCCTAGCACCCTGACTCTCTCTTCAGCCTTTGTTCATACAAGAACTCTTTCTTGTCACATTCATGATTTAATTTCACAATGTTTTCGAGCACCTGATCAACAAAGATAAGTAATTTGCAGTCTTCCTCAAAGATCTACAATCCAGCGTATATGTAATTATAACACGGAGATGCCATAAGGGCATGGAAAAGTGCGAAGAAAATGCCGTGCATGGAAAGGGGGGGAAGATGCTATCAGGCAGGCAGGAAAGACAGGAGGGAGCCTTCCAAGTGGGCACTGATGTTTAAGTGGCTTTTTCATGGAAGAAGAGGCAGAGAAGAGGGACAGGACAGGAGAAGAAGAGAACAGGATACTTGAGGTATTTTCAGGGGTCAGAGAGGAAGGTTTGGCTGGAGCCTAGGGTACCGCACACCCAGGAGAAGCGGGGGTGGGCTTGGGAATTCAGGTTGATGCCAGTTTGAATTTCTACACCCCACCCTTAGCAGTCCTGCCTCTACAGGTAAGTCTCTAAACTCCCAGAGTATAAAAGTGGATCTTAACCATCTTTAAATTTTGATGGAAGGATTTCTCTGAAAAATCACACACTAAACACTCCATAGAGGCCTTCAGAATAAGTGAGTAAATGAGTGCACTAATCAATGAATTCATGAGCTAAAAACCTGGCAGTGGTGAGGAAAGGCATACATCGAAAATAACGTGGAAGAAAACCAACAGCACTTGGTCTGGATTGCCTGGATGGGAGGCAGCGGGGAGAAAAGAGTAGGGATGATGACCTGGAGGCTTTGCTTCAGGATCACGCAAAGAAGGGTGGGTATCGAAAACAGGTAGTTAGGACACCGCAATTATTTACGACAGGAGATGATGAGGGTGGACAGAACACCAACAGGGTGTTCCATAAAGTTAGTTGAGAAGCTCCAGCGGCATTTCCACAATATTGTCTGAGTGGAATCTGGGTTGGCAGAAACCCTGCAGGGCATATTGGAAATTCTCTCAGAGACGGGAAAGCGTGGTTATTTAGAAATTGTGCTTTGATAGAAGGGGAGGTTTTAAAGATCGTGGTAATTAATTACCTGTGACATTAATGGAACCTTGAGAAGAACAGCAGAGATCAGAGTACCGACTCAGAAAATCTGTACAGTTCATCTTTTTGTGCAATCCCAACACCTGAGTGCAGAGACAAGCAGAGCTAACCACTGCACAAACAGCATTGCCTGCCAAAGTAAGTGCCGTGAAGGAGCGTCATCGCCTGGCAATGAGCACAGCACCTCAAACGTGCTCGAGGTGTTCCTCCAAGCTTAAGCGAATGAGTGAATGAATTAGGACCCGAGTGAAGAAATAGATGTTGGCTCAGCAGAGAACTGTTTCTGTTTTGTGCATTGGCATTTGATATGTTCCGTATCAACCATAGTTCTTAAAAATATTTCTAGACAATTGAGGTGGGTGTAGGACAAGTGTTGACTCATCTCCAGGTGTTTGGAGGCATTTCACTTTACCATGACAGACCTGGGCAGGCTTCTTCTCCTGTCACGGAGCTGGGTGACAGGTAAGCCTGGAAAAGACCGGGTAAAAGTACAGGTGGGTCATTCTCACACGAGACTACAGCACACAGAGCAAATAAGCCCCACAGTCAAAACACACACACGCAAACTAAGGCCAAGTGGTTCAAGCCCAAGATGACCAAGTACAAAGCAGAGCCAAAAGCTTAAGCCAACACAAAAACCATGGTAGCCCTCGGGGAGGAGTCGCAAAGCAGAGAGAAAGACAGCAAGTCTGGAGCATCCATGGCCATTGTTAATGGTGTTCCCAGCCACTTGCGTGGTTCCAAGAGGTACATTTGAAATGCACTAAAAGAGGACAGACAGAATAAACTTTAGCAGATGGAATTTCTTAGAGGCAGATACCGGAGTATCTGTCTTTGAAAACACACCACCTGCAACTGTGCACAAAACTTGGTTTCTTTAATTTGTTTTCTTTCACCTAAACACAGACTTAAAGCTTTTTTTAACTTTTCAGAACATAATACATTCAAATATGCTTTGATAATGATCTATTAGTTTAAGAAGTTTCCAGTAAGAATAAAAAATTATACAAGGTAATGGAGCAGTAGTAACATTTCTGGTATGGTGAGAATTTTCATTTCTTTGGATGGGTTGCATATAAATGGTGCTTTTGTAATCAAGGATTCCAAACACCAGAAATGTCTAGTTGCGATTTCACACATTGTGGGTATCTCAACCTTAATTTCCCTTGAATTTTATACCATTAGACATGTGGCATTCTTCCCTGATGGTAATCTTACCACAGTGGAAAGGGTGGCACCCCAGTTACCTAACAAGGTACATAGCCTCAGTACAAACTATGAAGCAACAGAGCTGAGGAACCGGCCTAACACTATTCAATACTAAGACGGCATTTGCTCGTTACAAGGAATTTGCGGTGTGTTATTTGGCTTTATGAAAACAGCTATTGCAAAAACACAGACACAAAAGGAAAAGAAATAGAAAGATACATTATGGAGGAATATAAAGACAATGGAGGTTGGGGATAACCAAGGCATTGAAACATAGTGTGAAAATCTCAGAACCGGTTACTTGGAGCAATTGTTAGGGACTGAACTTGAGATGGCCAAGACCAGATGTTGAAATGTCCCTCCCGGTAATAACATTTGGAACAATCTCTACTGCAACCACTATGAAGGGGATGATCAAATTATTTGGTTAATTGGAATTTCATTACATCAGAATGTCTAGAAGTCAGTGGTTTCTCATCTGGAAACAAGACAAGTCATCGAATACCCCTGGGACTTCTGTTATTCTTTTGTAATTGTAGAGGGGAAGGCAAACTGATCTCTAGGATCCTTTCCGTGATTCTACAAGGCTGCCCCGTATCATCCATGGTGGAAAATGTTTGCCCTACTCCTAAGTGGTTGTCTCAAAGAAAGGCCTTTTGTTCCATGAAAAAGGCTGCTCATCCTCACCATTTCATTTCTTAACACTTAGAACGTTCATGAAAGATCTAATCATGAAGACACCAGATGTCATAGCATCCTAATTGCTGTAGATAATCACCACGAGCTTAAAGGCGTTGCACGTTTATGTGAAACATTTGCTGGGGACAGGGTTCCCAGGCAAGAACGTGGAAACAGCTGTCTCGCTTGAGTTTAAGTTCTTATGATTAAGGGGATAGGCAATTTCCAAATGAGATGAATTAGCTTTTAAAATAAAAATTGTCCTTCTGTAGTTACACAAAGCAAATGCTTAGTTTTAATCAAACCAAATGCTGGGGACAGAAAGACCTCACTCAAATTTACTAAAGTGTGTGTGTGTGTGTGTGTGTGTGTGTGTGTGTGTGTGTGTGCGTGTGTGCAAGTGAGAGAAAGAGAAAAAGGGAGAGAGGAACATGGGTGTAGTACCTATGTGGTACAAGCTTCATGAAGCAGTCAAGTTTCAAGCTCAGTTGTTACTTTTAATATTTCCTCTTTATCACTAGCTTTAAGCAAGTTAATTATGGTCTGTTTTGATGTAATTTTCTTCGTGTTTCTTGTACTTGGGATTTGTTGCATTTTTTCGTATTTGTGAATTTATAGTTCTTATTAAATTTGGAAACTTTCCAACCATTATTTCTTCCAGTATACTTTCTGCCCCCCCCCCATCCCATATCTCCTGCTATGGGAAACTACAGTCACACATATGCTTGTCCATTTGAAGTTTTCCCATGGCTGACTGGTGTTCAGTCCTTTCTCTTTTTCAGTTGTGTGTGTGTGTGTGTGCATATGCATCATTTTGAGTACTTTCTATTGCTATATCTTCAAATTCATTAATATTTTCTTCTGTAATGTTCAATCTATAATTAATCCTGTCCAGTGAGGGGGGTATTTTTTTATTTCAGACACTGTGATGTTTTCTCTAGAAGACTGACTGGAATCTTTTGTATATCTTCCATGCCTCTACTTAACACATGCAGTCTTTCTTCTAGTTTCTTGACCATGTGGAGCACAGTAATAACAACGACTTTCAAGTCCTTGTCTACAAATTCTATCATCTGTGTCAATCTGGGGCAGTGTTGATTAATTTTTCTCCTCATTATTGGTAGTATTTCCCTGTTTCTTTGCATGCCTGGCCATTTTTTTATTGGACGCCAGACATTTGAACTTTACCTTGTTGGGTGTTAATTATTTTTGTATCCCTATAAATATTCTTGAAATGTATTCAGTGACATGGTTAAATTACTGAGAAATAATTTGAGCCTTTCCAATCTCGCTTGATTAAGCAGAACTACAGCAGTGTTTAGTCTAGTTTTAGTTCCCTAATACTTTGGAAAAACCCTTTATTGTACCTCTACCTTTCTTAGTCCATCTAACCAATACCCCTAGATTATGAAGTTTTCCACTCTGGCCATTGGGAACTGGTGCTTTTTCTGGCTCTGTGTGACTTTTAGGCACCCTTTTCTCCGATCCTCTTAGGTGGTTCTTTCCCAGCTTCAAAGAGTTCCCTCATACACATTAGTGACGATCGGCACTGAAGTCGAGTATTTTGGGGAGAGAGCACTTCCTGCAGTGCTCCCTTTCATTCTCTCTGTACAACTGTTTCCTGTTTGCTGTTCTGCCCAGCCCACTCCAGCTGCCTGGTCTTTCCCAGACTGTCTTCTCAACTCAGACAGACTATGTGCATCTTCCTGTGCTCCATTTGGTGCACTGAAGTTGGAAACTGTCCTAAAGAAAATAAACTAAGGCAATGCTGAGTGTCACTTTGTTAGTTTCCTACCTATTAGGGACCACTGGCCTTGGTGGCCCCATGTCCAATATCTTGAGTGTTGTCATCTTGTTGTCCAGTTCTTTGGTTGTTTCAGGTGGGAGAGTAAATCCAGTTCTTATTACTCCATCTTGATTGGACACAGAAGTCCTCAAATTTAGTCATTATTAAACTACTTAAATATTTATAAAGCAATAAATAGCAAGACATAATGCAGAACTTGGAGGTGCTGTCATGAGGGAGAAAAAGAAAAACAAATGAATAAAGTGTACTGAAAAACTTAAATTTTCTAAAAGATTTCCTTATCAACAATTGACACATCTTTGTGATTAAAAATAATGCAAACTTCCTTAGAGGCACATCATTCTGCAAATGTTGGGAAAGATATGCTTAAATTCACACAGTAATCTGAAATTCTGAGCATTTAACCGAAGAAGTCTTGTGAACAAAAATTTGATCTTCTGATCCCAAGAAGAATTAGTAGTGCCTTCATGAGAGGCAGAATCTTACCTGGCATGGTGTCTAACATATACACTATCAGTGTTTGTGTAGTAATAATGATTATTGCAGGAGAATATAGCGAGGAACAGTCAATACAAGAACATGAAATAGTTTGAGATCATTGAGACAGTGTCAAACTACTAGACATAAAGATTATTGATTGTACAAAATAAATGACACAGAGAGATAGACAGATAGATGATAGATTCAGTGGAGACACAGGGCTTCTGGGGTACTTGCCATGTTATCTTCTTGACCTGGACTACAAAAGTACTCATTGTAAATAATCTCGTTAAGGTATTCCTTTACATTTTATGCGCTCTTTTGTGTGGTTATTATAGTACAAAATATGAATATTTTCTTAAGATTACATGTGAAACCACAAGAGAGCCAGGCTCAGTTGTTAGCTTTGACTGAAAAGCTCAATGATTACATCCTTCAAAAGAAGTTGTAATATCATCATACTGTATTATCTATTTTTAACTTTAAATAAAAATTGAAGAGAGCTCTTTTGATAAATGACTTTCATATATATTCTCTTCTTATGACCCTGAGGAATAGGCATAATTATTCACCTCCATTTTGCAAATGGAATAACCGTGCCTCGAAAGGGTAAATGGCTTGTCCGAGATCACGTGCTACAAAGAACAGGTGGGTAAAGCAGAAAGGTGAGAAAACCTGGACATCTGATGACATGGTTGTATCCTACAAGTCGAACTCTAAAATTTCCTACTTCCAAACCTCTTAGGTGGATAACAAATTCCCCTATTGTTTGAGATATTTCAATTTTGATCTTGGTATTAACTGCAACTGAAAAATTACTACTAATACACTAAGTAGATCATTTTCTTGCATTATCATGTTTCATTTTCATTAGAAATTCTATAAGACAGATATTAACTATTGCTACTTTTCAGAAGAGGACTTCGAGTTTTATAAAACGTTAGTAATTCATGCCAGTTTATGAAGTCATAACTGGGATTCAGACCTACTAAGCCTGACTTCAGACGTGTCATATGATAGAAGCAATAGAAGCTTTTTCAAAAGACGGTCACTCTGTCACATGGGATCATTAAAAGTTATTTTGTTGCCGTCGTTTCCGTTGTGGCTACAGTGAGAACCAACGTCTTTTTCTCTTTTCTCCAATCCTCAGACAGAGCCCTTCAGGGCAAAATTCTTGCCTCCTGCTACTCTGCAAATCATAAAGATTTCTTAAAAGCAAGGGGAAGACAGCTATTCCTCATTCTGAGGAAGGGCTTCCTGACAGTAAGATGATTACCTCAAAATGAATGAACTGTCTCAGGAAGTAGTGAGTTTCCTGTCCCAAGGCTTTAAAACAGATGCTGGGTGGCCATCTAGTGAAGATGGTGCGGGTAGCTGCGCGAAGTAATCTAGTCTTAATCTTTAGTGATAAGGTTTCACGAAGCTCACAACTTTTCTATAGTATAACTGATCTGTACCTATTCTATTTGTCATCTTTCCCTTTTACTTCTTCATGTCTCAAAAGGTGAATGGGGTAAAAACCTTAAATAACCTCTAACTTCTCTAGGGAAAGCAACTTTTCAAGTTGTTGTTCAATTACACTTATCCTCAAAAAATTAAAAATGGAACTGCATTTTGATTCAGTGATTCCACTGCTGGGATTATACCCTAAGAACCTGAAACACTGATTCAAAAGAATCTATGCGTCCCAGTGTTCACAGCATAGCCTAGTGCTGGAAACAGCCTAAGTGCCCATCAGTAAATGAGGGAAAGTCTTTTTTTTATTTATTTTTTATTTATCTTTAGAGGGGAAGGGAAGGGGCAAGGGAGAGAAACATCAGTGTGTGGTTGCCTCTCGTGTGTCCCCTGCTGGGAACTGGCCTGCAACCAGGAATGTGCCCTGACTGGGAATTGAACCTCCACCCTTTGGTTCGCAGACCCAAGCTCAATCCACTGAGCTACACCAGCCAGGGCGAGGGGAAGCTTTTTAAAGAGTATGTGGTGAATTTTGGTATTTTATAGCCTCTCATTCCTTTCAACCTGCAAGTACTATTTCTGCTGTGTGCATAGTTCTTTGCTAGACATTTTCTAAGTATTTTTTAAAGTATGCATAAAAGTGTATCCTTTCTTTTGAAGAATCTGCAACAATGTCTTGCTCCGATAGATGTATGCACAAAATAAGTAAAAAAATACAAAGTAAGAGGTGTTATTTGACAGAATAATGGGCCAGGCAAAAGAAGGTTTATAGTTGTGTGTATGGAAAATAATACAGTAATTAACATATAATAATATAAGAATAAACTTTGTGTGCAAAAAAATGAAACTCGAGCACCACCTTACACCATACCCAAAAATAAATTCAAGATGGATAAAAGACTTAAATATAAGCTGTGACACCATTAAAATCCTAGAGGAGAACATAGGCAGGAAAATCTCAGATATCTCACGCAGCAACATTTTTACTGATATGTCCCCCAGAGCAAGGGATATAAAGGAAAGAAGAAACAAATGGGATCTCATCAAAATAAAAAGCTTCTGCACAGCTAAAGAAAACAGCATTAAAATAAAAAGGGACCCAACGATATGGGAAAACATATTTGGCAATGATACCTCAGACAAGGGTTTAATCTCCAAAATATACAAAGAACTTACACGACTCCACTCCAAGAAGACAAGCAACCCAATTAAAAAATGGGCAAAGGACTTGGACAGGCATTTCTCCAAGGAGGACATACAGAGGATTCAGAGACACATGAAAAGATGCTCAATATCGCTAGCCATCAGAGAAATGCAAATTAAA
>PVKM010022941.1:0-21513 GCA_004027735.1 Carollia perspicillata | reverse complement strand
AAAGCTTACAAGTTCCCACAGGACAAGGTTCTCATAACACATACTTCCTTGCACCTGCAAAGAAGGCCATGCCTTCCCCCTGCGCATGGGAACAACCAGATAATCAGCAGTTGGGAGGCAGTCTGGGCCCAGAACGGCCTTGAGGCTAGAAACCAGGTTTCTATCACCACTCCCACGGTGAGAAACCCTCTCCTTAACCACTTATGGCCGCTGGGCCCCTACATGTATATGTGGTATGGCTGACTTTTTTTTTTTTTTTGGTCTTATTAGTTTTTCTACCTCTTTTTTATTTGCTGGTAGTTCTTCAGCAACCATCGCGACACTTTTTTTTTGTTTTGTTTTTTTGTTATTTTAATTTTTTGTTTTCAGTTGTTAGTAAATTAAGACATTTGTAATTACTACTTTCTTTTCATCACATAAAATTATTGAAAAAGGAATTAGGATTTTAGGGGCCCCCAGGAAGTTAAGTCTTGGCCAGTAACTCTAATGAAAGGCCTTATTAATGCAATTAAGTGAAGACATATGGAATATATCACTGTGTCCTTATGAAGACCAAGAAATGAAGTAAATAAAATTTCCTTCTGAAAATTGGGTTTCCTAGAAAGGGAACGTGATTGCTTCTAGTACCATTTCACATGTCTAGTAGACTGACAATAATAGCGGAGAAGGAATGACGTGTATGTAATGACATGTATGTTAATGGTCTACCGTGTACAAATCGTGGACACACTCCCACACACCAGTCTAGGATGGTGTTTTGGGATCCGAAGGAAACTTTGACTCTCCATGCATAGATATGTTGGCTTAAATTTGGAAAAAAAAGAAATGTATTTCAAGGTACAATAGGAGAGAAACTAAATATTCATGGAATGTGTTGAATTGGTCAGATTTAAAAAATATATAAGGCATCATTGATAAAATTTAAATTATAAACTGTATGATGTGTCATATGGCTCACATTTTACAAGGGTCTCCATTATGTTCACGTGGATGAGATAATAGGGAAAAAATTGATAGACAGTCATGTGAAGAGAATTAGAAGAAATTTCTCATTTGCACAGCACAAAACTATCTATCATTTACAGGGCTCTTAAAATCAAAAAGAACATTTGATGGCACTTAAAATATGATAAATTTGACATGATTTGAAGACACTCTGAAATATAATTACTTCTTTGAATAGTTCTTAATATATTCTTTTATAGTTCCTTTAGCCAGTTTAAGTAATCCTGACAAATTAACCTCTTTTTCCTGCTTGAATTTATGTGAAGTCCTACAATCTCTTCCTGATTGTAAACCCAGTGCTATCTTCAGATGTACCTTGATAGTAGATAGGAGGTGATTTTCTTTTATCTGCAAAAAATGAAACATACACTTTTAATTTATGAAATGATGAGGTTATTTGAAAATTAATATTTCATTTGACTTTGATGGAATTTTATAAAACATCAAAGCCATATGGGAATTTACCTGCACTGAGAAATTTCATTCCAACAAAAGTTTAAAGCATATAACATAAACGGGATGAAAGGACAGGTCCTGTATCTTCTAGATTCTTGTTATGAAAATTAAGCTCATTTTCACCTCCATCTTCAGTCCCCTCTTCTTCCCACACACCTTGTTTTTGCCTTCCTCATGGCAAAGGGGGCTTTTTAGCAATGGCCCACACACCTTCTCAGGTACTGATCTTTTTACCTAATTTTATCGCTAATCTTTAGTTCCTTAAAACCTTTGGGAAGGTTCCAAAAATAGTTTTCTCCATTCTAAAGCCATCAGAATTTTTAAAAAAATCATATTAGTAAAAAGAGAGAAGAAATTGTGACTATAGTTTGGACATTTTGTGTTGTACATAGAATCACTGATTCAAGTTTAAAAGATAAATGTCACCAATGTGATAACCAACATGCAACTAGAATGTGAATGGTATTAACATGGGTGTATTGGACAGAGAAGGGACTGTAAACTAGGTCAGTACTTTGAACTGAACACTCATAAAACTGAAGCTGTGTCTACATGTTGAAGTAGGACATTGAAAACTCAAGGATAACTGCCTAACACAAATGTGACAGTGAGGAAATTTGAAGGTTTGAAAATACTAGGTTTGCCCTATTTTGGTAGAATGATGATAATTCTCTATAAGTATAGGTCAGATGGAAGGGAGTTTAAACTTTTATACCTGTGACTCAAATGATGTTCTGGGACATTTGGTTGTAATGTGATCCAATATGGCACATATTTTTTTTAAAAAAATAATATTATATGGGTTTAGTTTAAGTAAACAAAAAAAACACACAAATAAATATGTAAAAAATATATAATTTCTCCCCAAATAGAATGGGCTACTGAATAAAGGGTGGAGAATCCTGTATCTAAATGTGGCCTTTGGTGTGGCTGCTGGCCCACTGCTTCTTAACAGGGGTCATCATCAATCAGTGTTTGGAGAAATCATGGTTTGCATCTGACCCAAATATTGTTTCTGGCTCCAAAAATGTATAAATTTTATCTCTCTGATGTAAGTTGCTAGTAGTGAGGCAGAGGTTCGGTGGTTGCAATGCCAGGTCCAGTGCCAGCATTCCTGTGTGGGTGGCACTCACTGCTTCTGGCACTTTGGGAGTTTACACAAGGTCTTGGGGCTTAGTTTACTAGTCTGTGTAAAGAGGGTGATATAACTACTGCTCATGATTTGATATCATTGAACTTCATGTACTAATGATGGTAAGAAAAAATGACTTAAGATCAACTATTATGAATTGCATGTTTTGCCATTCCACTGACCTTGAATTAAAGCCCCCAAATTATTTAGTTAACTATGAATTTATTTTAGAGCATAAAGTTAAATATTTTATGGGTAATATTTTAATGCTTTAGAATTATGGCTAGCATAAGATGTCCTTTCAATCAGACTTCTATTCATGTATTGAATAAAACCAGAGTTTTTTCCTAAGGAAAATACAGATACTGGCTATAAATATTCCCTTTTGTATTTCTCTGCATAGATACTAATAACCTTTTTAGGTAAGTGTTCTGGTTAAGCATCTCAGCTTCTGAGCAGATGCCAAAATTATGCATGCTTTTAAATGAATGGTTATATTCTTACTGAGTCTTACCACATATTCGTGGTTTGTTACTCATCATATAATACATACGTCATGGTTCTGCCAGCTGGTATTAATCAGCAAAGCAGAGGCAAGACGCAATATTGAGGGAGGACTGCCGAACGATATGAATTCTTGTCATTGATCTCTAAAGCTTAAATTTTATCAATGGATTAAACAAGATTATTGAAATCTTTGTATTTACTCTGTACAAGTGTTTTCACTCTACCACAGTTTGAATCAATGCAATTGCCTTACATTGATTTGTGTTTGAAATGCTAGAAATCCATGCTTGCATTTGCTGTAGTAGTTTTAGTTACGGTATGTTTCTGCATTCTTTATAAAATTTCCCCATTAAGGAGGCCATGGGACATTCCACCCTCTAGTCTCAACACTCCAAATAGCAGTGCTTCTCTTGCCAACTTACTAATTTTCATCTTATGATTCCACTGGATCATGCATTATATTTATTTGCATTTGTGCATAGTGTACAAGGAAGCTCAGAACTTAATGTGTTGCACATCTGTCAAGTAAACAAATGATGATATATCTAATAGTGAAGCACAACTGCTCTGGGATCAGTCTAAGTGTGGATACCATCTCTTTTATTTAAATCAAGGTTAGTTTTGGTCAGAATGCCCTCTCATTTTTCTTTACAGTGCTTATGTGGTAGTAGTGTTTTGAAGTAGTGTTATCCAGGAGTAAATTGGATAATCATTTAATATGTTAACACACACACTTGGTAAATGTTAGCTGTTGTCAATGATAAAGGTCTCAAGAAGTAACTCCTATTTTCTACCTCAGTTCTTGGCCTACCAAAGCACAAATGTATTGAGCACATATTATATTTGCTGCTTAGTCATATGTGTATGTGTAAACAGTATATGTAGTTGATCATTTAATGACTCAAGAGTTATCCTCAGTGCATAGCAGACAGAGAAAGGAAACTAAAATTGAGAATAACTTTTAAAAATGTTTTGTGTGTTTTTTCCATAGTTACAAGTACTTTTAGTGATCAGATTTTCTTAGAAGAGGTTAAATTACTATTAATAGATGTTTTAGATATTTGAAGGAGGAGGAGCTCATTTCAGTGTTTGATTCACATTATCTTTAGGGCCCTTCCCTGTTCTTTTCTTAAAGTAAGAGTCAAATTGCAGTGAACCAGGTTTGGATTTGCTACATGACATTCCCACAGGGCGGGGGGGTGAATCAAATTACAATTGCACCTCAATGTGCTTGCAGTACAATCTGTTTGTCACCAAAAAAGAGGCTTGAAATTAATTTTAGTGTCCCCTTTTTCTCTAACAGATATACTTTCCACCCTATATTTATCTCCTTAACCTCCTAGTTATAGAAGATAAGAAGAAAAAATAAATCTGTGAAGTTTCACACTCCTATTCTTGATATGTGATGCTCTATTAGTATTTTTGTGCTGTGACTCTGTGAAAGCTCTATTTTTGGAAGAAAGATCCATTTTCATTCAGAATGTTGGAAATCAAAATCTTTTTAAAAAATTTTATTTACTTTTAGAGAGAGGGGGAGGGAGGGAGAACAGGAGAGAAACATCAATGTGTGGTTGCCTCTTGTGCGCACCCTGCTGGGGACCTGGCTTGCAACCCCGGGAATGTGCCCTGACCGGGAAGTGAACTGGTGACCCTTTGGTTCGCAGGCTGGTGCTCAATCCACTGAGCCATAGCAGCCAGGATGGAAATAAAAATCTTTGTCCACTGAGCAATCAGAAATTTTAATGGTAATGGAACTCAGTGGGAACAGAACATCATTTATGTGTCAATATTCATGCAACAACCTCTAAACACTTGCCCTATGCTGGGCACTATTTTAAGCACTTCACAATATTTCTCTAGCAATCCCCATAACAGCCCTTTCAAATGAATATCACCACTATCCCGATTCTGCCAATGAAGATATTGAGGGCTGAAGAGCTTACATAAATTGTCTAAGATCACACAACTGATAAATCTGTTACATAACAAGGTGTACTTAGCATTGTTCCTAGTACAACAAAAGAATACTTCTTGAGAGCCTGTAGGCAGCAGTGCTGGTGACATGGTCATTGTGGAGTAGAAAATGGTCCTCTCTATGCTGTCTTCAAAATCGTCTGTCATTTGATGGATTAAATAAGGACAAATGACTTTACAGATTGTGAAAAAAGTTTGTAAATAAAAAGACTGTATCAAAAAGAAACTTTATAGAGCAATAAAAAGATATCAATTCCTTTTGCTTGGAGCCTAAATAACTTTGCCACTAGTCTTAATTTTCAGAAAGAGGGATAAGGTTAATCCCATCATGTCTCTAGTAAACCTGTTTTCATTGGGCTTCCCTCTGGATCGTGATGTTATTTGGCCCTAGTCGTGTGACATCTAGGATCCTCAATATCTTTTTATGACTCTGAATACATGCTCCACATGTAATTTACAATAGCATTAAAAAGTGCAACACCTAATTAATTCACTAATCAGCTGTCAGAGCCTGTGATCTTTTCCCAGTTCACTGTTGAGTTCCCCAGGGGGGAATGTGTTCTGAGAGTGTCATTTCCATTATGCTGTGTGTGGTGTTAGGACAGATACTAAGTTATGCTGCTTGTTCATGGAAAATATGCTATCCTCACGAGTGCCTTGATGACTTTGATAAAAATGCTTTCTGCCACCCCATTCTCTTGTTCTCATGAACACTGTGGCTCCAGAGTGCAGCAGGGTTTTCACAGTGCTGTAACTTAACACACGGGAGATCAGCATATCTGTTTCGTACTTGTGCATCTTCCCTTGAGTTTTTCTATTTTATCCTTAAGAAACTTTATTCTGTTTAATTGTTTAAAAAGTAATTCGAAATCTGTTTTCTCAGATTTTATTATTTTTGAAGACTTTCTTGTCTAAAATATGCCAGATAAGGATCTTTTTTTATATAATAGAAGTATTCATGGCTACTAAGTGTTTCATGGATATATAAAAATTAAAATCAGGTTAACATGTTTTATGAGTACTTTCAGAAAAAAAAGAAAACAGGAGGAAAATAAATCATTCTTGTAGAATTATAGAAGCAGTTTATTCATGATTCATAAATGCTTTAAGATTACATGATTTTCTTTTTTGGGTTGAGTAATGAACTCTCCCCAAACACACTCACTTAACACAATTACTTGATTGTTTCTCACAGATATGTGGGTCAAGGGACAGTGTTGGAGATCCCAGGCTCCACTGAGTTCAGCTCAACTTACGTATGCATATGAGGTCAGCAGTGAGTAGGCCAGGGCTGGCTGGTCGACAGTGGTCTCACTGACTTATATTTTGCAGTTTTCTAACTACAGGCTAGTGACTGGATCATATGTCTCTCACCTTACAATTGATTAGTTTGAACAAATTCATGTAGTGGATGGCTGGGTTTCAAGACAAAGCATTCAAGACTTCTCAAGGCCATTGCTTAGAAGTGGCCCAGCATTGCTTTGGCTGAATTCATTTGGCTGAAGCAAGTCACAAGGCCAGTCCATATAGAAGAGCTGGACAAATGGATTCTACATCTGGATGAGAGTAGCTGCATGGTAAGACTACAAAGGCAGAGATCCAGGCAGGAGTGAGGAAGTGGGGCAATTTTGCGGTCTACCACACTTAGCTCTGTGTTTGAGCTTAATGGTCATCTAGATGTGACTCAGGCTAAGTTTTTGCACTCTTATCTAATCAGGCTGGTTTCCCTATCAAAAAATCTCTCCTTCTCTATCTGATAGCACAACCTAGCACCAGAATAACAATACAATACAGCTAGATCCATCCAGAATCTTTTATTTGAGTTACCTCTTTTTAAAATTGGTTTTACTAAATAGTTTGAGATAGGAAAGGTGTTTAAAATGTGCACCAGGTGTAAATAAAACTAGAATGTGCATAATATTATGAACTCCATCCACTGTAGAGAAAAACATTAACATATCCTGAAGTGACCCATATATTCTTCCCCAATCAAATCTTTTTCCTTGTCAGAAGATAACCTGTCTTCTGAATTTTGTTTATAATTTGTTTGTATTTCATTATGGCTTTGACACATATTAATAACAATATACATGAGTACCTGTGGAATATATAACATAATTTTTAAAAAATTTTTACACAAGTGGTATCATAATTGCCTACTTACCAGAGCTAGCCACTGTTTTGAATTATGTATTATAGCCGAAATACTTAGTGTATTTACATCAAATACAATGCTAATATATTTTTACATCTTCAGTATTATTTTGAGTCTATTTGTATACTCATTCTTGTATTTTTTTGTTTATTCCTTATTTTAAATTGATTAGTTATTCTTATTTATATTTCCTTCTATTAGCTTAATACTTATGTTTTCTTTTCTAGTGTTTGATGATTATATGGGAAATGCTATCATCCGTAGAGAAACTCACTGAAGTGTGAAGTTCAGTCTTCACTCTCTTTCTAAACAATGTAAGAACTTGTAATAACTAACTACAGCCAGCCTCATTTAATTTTATGTGCAATTTCCATGTGTTTCAGTTCTGTTGTAATTTTTAATTTTAATGATAATTTTATTTTTGTTTTATATAAATACATATGAATGTTGCTCACTATGGTGCTTACCCTCCTTCTTGTATCTCAGATCACCCATCTGAGATTACTTTCTTCTGCCTGAATAACTATATTTAGAATATCATTTTAATTACTTATCGATAACAATGCTCCATTTTGTTTGCATACAATTGTCTTATTTCTTTTTTATTATTGAAATATATCTTGTTGAATATGATTCTAATTTGATGGTTATTTTGATTTAGCTCATTTCATCTATTACTACACAGACTATTGGTATACATCGTTGCTATTCAGAAGTAAGATGTCAAGCTATTGCTTTCTATAAAGACACCAGTCTTCCCTCTCCACTGCATTCAACATTTTTTTTCTTTGTTACTTTGCAGTTTTACTACAATATATCCAGGTATTAATTCTTGTAATTTCTTTTGTGTATTGTTTTTATTTTAGATTTCTTAATCTTGATATTTTTTTCATTAATTATGGAAAAATCTCTGTTATTATTTACTTATTACCTCTATGCCTTTTTCTCTCTTCTTCTGGAAAACTATAAGGTAAAATTAGCCTCAGGGCTCTATTCAAATTTTGGTTTTTAATATGTACTTAATTTTTGGTCTCTGAATTTTCTTTTTGTATTTTCTTTTTTTAGATAAGTTTGAAATTATTGGTGTTATTCTATTACAGTTGTCCCAATTTCACCCCCTTTTCTCTTCTCCACCCAGCCCACTCTCCTGCTTCTACAGTCAATCCCTACACTGATGTCCATGTCTATACGTCATTTATGCATGTTCTTTGACTAGCCTCTTCCCCTTCTTATCCACCATTATCCCTCTTACCCACACCCTCTGGCAGCTGTCAGTCTTCTCCATGTTTCCATGCCTCTGGTTCTATTTTGCCCATGAGCTTATTTTGTTCATTAGATTCCTCCTACAAGTGAGATCATATGGTGTTTGTCATTCATGAACTAGCTTATTTCATTTAGCATAATAATCTTCAGTTCTGACCATGCTGTTGCAAAAAGTAGGAATTCCTTCTTTTGTTCTGCTACATAGTATCCCATTGTGCAAATGTACTACAGTTTTTAATCTAGTCATCTACTGATGGGCACTTAGGCTGTTTTTATCATTTGACTATTGTAAATAGTGCTGCTGTGAAAATAAGGGTGCATAGGTTCTTTGGAATTGGTGTTGGGCTTCTTAGGGTACATTCCCAGCAGTAGAGTCACTGGCTCAAAAGGCAGTTCCATTTTTAATTTGTTGATGAAATTCCATCCTGCTTTCCACAGTGGCTGCACCATCTGTATTCCCACCAACAGTGCTCTAGGTTTCCTTTTTCTCCACATCCTCTCCAACACTTGTTGTTTATTAATTTATTAATGTTAGTAATTCTGACAGGTGTGAAGTAATATTTGACCTCAAGATATGAAAATCAATGAATGAAAAAGACCACATTAACAAAATGAAGGCGGAAAAAAGCACAAGATTATATCGGTTGTGTAGAAAAAACATTTGATAAAATTCAATTCTTTCATGATATAAAGCATCCAACAAATTTGAAATAAAAAAGCTATCTCAAATAATTAAGGTTATATATGAAAAATCCATAATTAACATCATACTCAATGGTGAAAGACTAAAAACTTTTCTGCTAAGATCAGAAAGAAAACAGTGATAACCACTTTTGTTACTTCTATTCTGTATTGTACTGGATTTCCTCGACAGAACAAATAGGCAAGAAGAAAATATACATTTGGAAAGGAATGACATGATGACATGGTATTATATGTAAAAACCCCTAAGATTTTGTAAGAAAACTCTGTTAGAGCTAATAACAGAGCTACAGGATGCAATTAACACACAAAAATTAGTTGCATTAAAAATGAACAATCAGAAAAGGAAATTTAGAAATAATTCAATTAAATCAAAAACAATTCAATGAAAAATAAAATGCTTAGTAACAAACTTAATTGAGGAGGCCAAGGACTATGTACTGCAAGCTACAAAGATTTTTGAAAGAAATTCATAAATGAGAAGAAATTCCACATTCATGTTTTGGAAGAAAATAATATAATTTAGATGTCAGTACTACCCAATGTCAATACTACCCAAATAAGTCTACAATTTCTGTGAAATCCTTATCAAAATTTCAATATTTTTTTGCAAAATAGAAAAATAGGTTCTAAAATTAATACAGAAACTCAAGAGATTCTAAATAGTCAAAAGTCTTGAAAAAGAACAAATTAGAAAATCTCATTGTCCTAAATTCACAATGTAATTATGACTCTACAGAAATCAAAGTGCAATATTGGTATAAAAACAGACATATAGACCAATAGACTAGAATCAAGAACCACCCCTCTCCAAAAAAATAAAAACAAACCTGGCACAGATGGTCA
This sequence comes from Carollia perspicillata, assembly GCA_004027735.1. Lineage (NCBI taxonomy): Eukaryota > Metazoa > Chordata > Mammalia > Chiroptera > Phyllostomidae > Carollia > Carollia perspicillata. Next base: position 11,473 of record PVKM010022941.1, on the reverse strand, counting down.
AATGCTGTTTTGACAAGAGAGCCAACACCATTTAGTAGCAAAAAGGCAGTCTTTTCAACTGGTCTTTGGAAAACTGGATATCCTCATGCAAAAAAAAAAAGTGTACATAGTAAAACTCTTATCTTAAACCACATAAAAATTAATTGAAATGAACCAAAGATATGATGTAAGAGCTAAAATTATAAAACTCTCAGAAGAAAGTACAAAACCTTCACAAGAATGGGTTCAGGAATGATTTCTTGGATATGGCACTGAGCATAGCTAATGAAGAGAGAATACATGAATTGATTACATAATACTAAAATATTCTGTGCATCAAAGGACATTATTAACATAGTTAAAAGTGAGGACTCAAAAAGATTTGTGGGCACTCATGTTCATAGCAGTAGTATTCACAATAGTCAAAAGTAGAAGCAACCCAAATGTCCACTGATGGATGAATGGATAAACAAAATGTAGTATGTACATATAATGGAATATTAGTCAGTCTCGAAATGAAAGCAAATTCTCATATACATTACAACAAAGATGAATTTTAAAGACATTATACTATTTATACTTTTAAAGACACATTATACATTATACTTTTAAAGACATTATATATTGAGTGAAATAAACCAAACATAAAAGGAAAAATACTGTCTGATTCTACTCATTTGAGATACCTAGAATATAGATGAAAAATAAAATGACAACTTTTAGGGGCTTAGGAGAGGGGAAATGGGGAGTTATTATATATTGCATAGAGAATTTCAGTTTTGCAGGATGACAACAATTCTGAAGATGGTGTGATGGTAGCACAAGAATGTCGATGCACTTAATACTGCTGAACTGTACACTTAAAATAGTGTAAATGGCCCTGGCTGGTGTGGCTCAGTGGATTGAATACCAGCTTTCGAGCCAAAGGGTCAGGGCACATGTCTGGGTTGTGGGCCAGGTCTCCAGTACCCGGTGCTGGAGAGGCAACCACACATTGATGTTTCTCTCCCTCTCATTCTCCCTCCCTTCCCCTCTCTAAAAATAAATAAATAAAATCTAAAAAAATAGTTTAAATAGTGAATTTTGTTATGTATATAATAGCAACATCATTAAAGAAATTACAAACAAATAAAACAAAACAAAATTTTTGTTTTGTCACAGGGTGAATTAGTTGGATGGTTTTAGATCCAAATATCTATATGGTTGTTATCAAGAGCAGTCATTTAAAGGCTTCTTGGGCTTGATGACCCATTTCCAGGAAGATACACTAACATAGCTTTTGGCTGAAGGCCTCAATTCCTCACTAAGTCAACTTTTCCACAGAGTTATTTGGTATCATCATGATATAGTAGCTAACTTTCTCAGAGTGGTCAATCTCAGAGAGTAAACAAGGAGAAACGACAATGTCTTTTTAGTCTTTGAAGTGGCATAATTTGGTATGTATCCCTTACCAATTATCTTATCTTTAAGTGGAACCTAATCAACAAAACAAATAAGCAAGTGAAATATAACAAGAAACATCAAAATTAAGAACAATCTGACAGTGACCAGAAGGGAAGTGGGAGGGGATAATGGGGGGGAACAGGGGAAGGATATTTAAGAACAACTATAAAGGACATGTGGACAAAACCAAGTTGGGGTGGAAGCAGGCGAGAGAGGTGGGGATGGCTGAGGTTGGCAGAGGGGAGTGGTGGGGGATAAATGCAGACGACTGTACTTGAACAACAATAAAATAATTTTAAAAAAAGAAGCAGCATAATTTTATTTCCAGCACATTCTTTTAGAAATGTCTCACTGAGGATAACCAACATTCAAGGAAAAAGGAATTAGGCTAAGATGAGCATTAGAGATTTGTGGATATATCTTAAAACCACAACTGACAATATTTAAGTTTTTCTCATTGTTCTAATAATGTTCTTTATAACAAAGAAAGTATAGTAGCACATGTCTCTTCAGTGTCCTATAATCTCAGTCTTTGTCTCTCATGAATTGGCAGTTCAGAAGAGTGCAGCCAGTTGTTTAATAGATTGTCTCTCAGTTTGGATGTTTGATGTCTTCTTGTGATTAAATTCAGTTATGCATTTTGGTAGGAATATTCAAAGATAATATTCTCATTGCATCATGCAAGGAAGTTCATAATGTCAATCTCTCTCATTATTGGTGATATTAATTTAATCATTTGCTTAAGTTGGTTATTGCTGGTATCTCTATCATATAATTACTAATATTTCTTTGTGGTTAATAAAATACCTTTAAAATCTATTTTTTCTCTGTAATTAATAAGATACTTTGAGAATATGTAAATATTGTTATCAAAGTATTCATTTAAATTTAACCTACTTACTTTAGAATAAATACTTTTAAATTTCTTCCCAGATCATTAGTGCATTTTTAAAATGTTTCATTTTTTTCTTTTAATAATTTATCTAACATTTAGGTTGTCTTCAGCATGAGGATCAGAGAGGATATCTTTTCCACCAATTGCTAGAAAACAAAAGAAATGCTTCTTAATTTGATAACCTATTTTTATATCTAATATTAAATTATTTTCCTATCCCTTAAAACTTTGGCTATTGTCACTTAGCATTGTGGTTACTGCTTACTTGGCAAAAATGGAATGTACCACCCTTTAATTATTCATATCTTTTGGCACCTCAAATTATCTTAAGCACATTATCAACAGAGTTTATAGCCTCTTCCAAACTTTCTCCTAATAGTAACGTAGTAAGATGGGTCACCAGTAAGTGATAACATTTTCACATAGCAAAATGCCTCACAATAATAACTATTGATAATTGAATGCTTGCTATATTTTAACATTTTTTTAATCCTTACCCAAGGACATCTTTTTCATTGCTTTTTGAGAGCAAGGAAGAGAGAAAGAAATATTGATGTGAGAGAGAAACACCAGCCCATTGCCCTCCATATGTGCCCCAACTGGGGATAGAATCCACAACCTAGGTATGTGCCCTAACTGAGAATCAGACCTGCAACTTTTCAATAGGGGACAGTGCTCCAGACAACTGTGCCACACTGGCTAGGGCTGTTTCAACATTCTAGATGCATTTGCCAGTATTAACACACTTAATTTTCCAGTCTTATGAATCGAATGCCATTGTTATGCCTGTTTTACTGACTAGATGTAAAATAATGGTAAAGCTGTGAGTCAAACCCAGGTAGTCCATCTCCAGAGGTTGCCCTCTGAATTATTGTGCATCACTGTGATGAAGGGGATTGCCTCCTGAAAAGCTATGAGCCATTCGTAAACCTCTTTGTGAATGCAAAATCTCCAAGGCAAGGGAGGCTACCATTATAAGGGAATGTATAAAATGTTTCCTTTCTTCCAAAACTGAAGAAACTGAAGCTTGAAAAAACTCAGCTTCTTTACCACTTAAGAATAAGTTTCAAGCAAAATTTAGATCTCTTGATGTCCAATCAATCCAGTTCATTTTTATCATACTGTAAATGTCTGGTAAAATGAAAATAAATATCTTATACTGAATTATTCATCAAGGGCAACAATATAACTCTCCACTACCAATTTTAAAGTTGAATTCTTAAGTAAATATGCTAGATAGATCATGCATTAACTACACATGAACTGCTTTTGCTTGCTTTCTTGGAATGGAAATGGGCTTTGGGGGAATGATTTAGATGACCCATGCATTTTTGCACAGATAATCTGGTTAGTTCAAAATTTTCTCTTGTCTTAAGCAAATATATTTGACATAATTTCTCTGCTCATTTGTTTAAAAGTAATCTTTGTAAGTGCAAATTGTTAACAAGCTCTGGAAAACTTTTTTCTGGTTAGCAAGTAGATAAAGTGTGCAGTTATACATATCCATTTATCAAAACACTCCAATTACGTATACTGTTTAGTGTTGCTGTGAAAACCTGATAAACTTATAGAGTAGTTGGCAGTATTTATTTATATAACGCTTTGATTTCCACAGATTGGTTGCCACGATATTTTTGTTATAATATTGCTTTATACTACATTGCTTTAAAATAGTTCTCAAGGCACCTCCATATTTAATGACTTCCCTGTAGTACTTCACAAAGAGTGATATTCAAAATCTTTAACAAGTGGGTATGTCATGTGTTCTGATGATCCGAGAGGGGAACCAACCTTTCAGAACACATATTAGCCCAAAACAATGCCAGACAGGGTACATTGTGACAGTATGGAGATAAAGATGCCCTTGAATTTTGCCTCCTCATTTGTGTTGCATTGATATTCTTACATTGAGTTTTTTGTTCTTCACACATCTCCTCTTAGTAGCACAAACTTATTGAAAAAAAGATATACTGTAAAAAAACAGAGCATAGAAGCAGCATGGTGGTGGATGTCTATCGGTTGTTTGAATTTTGGTATCTTGTGTTGGAGCCTTCTAGTGTTCGTCCTTATTCAGCTTCCCTTTAGGTCCAGGCACACTGGAGAAATATGCTTCTCCATCCCTTACTGTTGGGTTGGGTCATGTGCTTGTGGCCATTATGTTCCATGGGATCTGAGGAGAAGAGTTGACTGAGTCATAAAAACCTAAGCATTCATTGCCAAATCCTCCAGAATTTCTTTCTTTATTTTCTCTGAGAACTGAAAAGGCCTCTGACTCTGGGTGGTTTAGTCACAAGATTATAGAGCTTCCATTTGCTTGGAAACCTGAGTGATATGTGAAGCCATCCCTCATGGCATTTACACATGGGATATGTGGCCTTAGTAAGAAATAAACTTTTGTTTTGGTAGACCCCTGAGATTTGGGTTCTGTTGGTAACAATACCCTGGCTAATACATGTCCAATAAACTATTAATAAATATGTTTCTATTAAGGAATTAAACTTCTTCTTAAAATTATCTTAGTAATTTTGAGGTTGATTTTAAATTGTAGATAATCCTTCTAAGTTTTATTTTGAGTTTTATTATACCCTTATTATATATACAATTAATATGTTTAATATATATTTAACATCTTATTTTTATCTAAAAAGATAAAAAGCTATCTAAATTTAGGTATATCTAAATTTAATATGTATCTTAACCCTGATGCTTTAATCTCAAGATATGATGTTCTCACTGAGAAGCATTTGTCCCTAGCATACTGTGATTGTGGTCTCACATGGACTTTGTAAGTAAAAGATCAAATATTCCTTCTACCCCTTCTTTCTTCCCTCGGAATGGATATCTTTAATTTCCTGATAAGACAATATTTTATTTTTGCCTAGAATTTTAGGAACATGCCTTCCTAGATAAAAAGGAAATGCCAAAATCATTACCTAAAGAACCAGATATGTTTTGTGTTCAATAATTCTATTGGGTCTATAAGAAGAAACCAGGTGTAGTTTTGGAGGAATTTTCCCCACCTCATTTGAGAATGAGAGTTCATCTTAAAATAAAAGGAATGAAAGTAATCGCTTCTCTCCATGTAGTGGTAGTCCCTGCCTTGGCGTCTCACAAGCATTGTGAGCTTTAAACTAGACTTGTGGAAGCTGTAAAATCAAACAAGCAAACAAATAAATTAGATAATGTGTGGGGTTAAACAGTGTCAACCTTTTTAAGGAAGATTTTGGAACTTTCAGAAAATGTCAATTTAGTAGTTGGTGTTTTGTAAATGAAAAAAGAGTCATAAAAATAATATATGTTAAGTCAATAAAACATTGACTTAACACAAATTAGTAAAATATTGTTAAACATCTGTATCTGCAGTAATATTAGCTATTTTTGAAGAAGGACAAGTGGGAGAAGAAAGATTTAATATACACAGATAAAACATGTTATTGTGCTTATACATCAGTAGAGAAAAAGAACATATGCAGAAATTATCATGTAAGAGAACATGTACTATCTTCGGAGTGAAGTTCGTGGATAATAAAGTATGAGCAAAGTTTATTATTTTAAGTATTGTATTTATTTATATTTAGAGAGAGGGGAAGGGAGGGAGAAAAAAGGGAGAGAAACATCAGTGTGTGGTTGCCTCTCACACGCTCCGTACTGGGAACCTGGCCTGCAACCCAGCATGTGCCCTGACTGGAAATTGAACCTGTGACCCTCTAGTTTGCAGGCCAGCACTCATTCCACTGAGCCACACCACCTAGGGTGCAAAGTTTAATTAATTTTTTTTTTAAATCTGAGGCTAGGTAACTGTGCATGGATTGGGTAGTTTTACAAAATTGGATTTTACAAATATATAAAATAAATTAAAAAGTGAAAGGATACATTGTGAGTAAAGAACATAGAATAGAAAAATACTGGATTTGATATAGGGATGGTGAATTATTAGAGGTTGGGAGATTGGAAAATTGAATGGGTTTGTCTATTTGGAAATGGGTAAGTCTGATTGGAAGTGCATCAGAAACATGTAATACATAAATTTGTTTTGAAACCAATGGGGAAAAAAGCCCATTATAAATTTTAGAGTAGAAAACTGAAATGATGTAAAAGTCTTTTACTTTTTGGAAAATAAGTTTAACTAAAACATATGAATAAGGTTATGGAAAATCTCAGGGGTCTCAACCTCTCTACGCGTATAATTTTGCATCAGGGAGTGTTGAGTGAGACCTGATGAACTGGTCAAGTACCTGGAGAGCTCTGGTGAACATAGTGGTTGGCTTCCACAGAAGACATTTCCTGAGTGCTTTTTTCTTCATTTCCTTGCTGGTAAGCATAGTGGAACAGGGTAGAATTACACTGGAATTCAGAAGGAAGCAGACAACCAAGCTTAGGCTAGTCTTGCCTTGCTCTTTATTAATCATGTGGCCCTGGTGGAGTCAGTTTCTAAGCCTATTGTAAAGCGCCATTACAACATACCCTATGTGAGTAAGTTATGTCCACAGGTGACTCATCAAGACATTGTGGGAAAACTGCTAGGGAGCAAGTCAGAATGGTTCTCTTTTGTACTAACCCATGATTTCCTAACATATTCCATATCAATAGAACCTTTAAAATGTACAGGTAACCCCCACAAAAACTATTATATGACTTCCCCAAAAGATTTTCATCACTAGAGTCTGAAAAGAGAGAATAAGTAAAGCCCTGTGCCATAAAAACAGCACTATGTTTGTGAACTTGTGGGATTAAATCTTGGCAGTAACCCCAAAACAATATAGCTGAGTTCTCTGAATGACAGGCTAAAAAGCAACCCAATCTATCCTCTCAGATTAGGAAAGGGGAAATAGCCCCAGGGTTACAGAGTCTTTGAGAGAAGCCCACTCATGTCAGTTTAGAATGATTTCTGTGTTTGTTTTGAGAGATGTAATGCTAGTAGTCTAGGGCAATTCTGAGGGTCTTCAATTTTTTTATCCTTTTTGGTTTCCTCGTAATTGTCCACATATTTGCCTATCTGTCAATCATTCTGTCAGACTTGCAATGCAGCTGGATATGTAGTAGGGATTTTTCCAGTAAATTAACTTTCAACCTTCAACCACGCAACCAAGGCTATTCCATGAACAAGGCTCAACCTTGTCCATTTAACCTATTGGCCAGACCCAGAGATAATAGAAAACTGCTCTCTGTGATCTGAGGGTTGATGCAGGAGATGCTCAGTGCTTCTCAACACATTTTTGGCCTTCCAGTTTAGGTTTTCTTTTTCTATTTTGCATTTTCAGTATATCCTGATCTTTGTTTGTTTGTTTATTTTGTTCTCCTCTCCCCTATTCCCAATATAGTGATTAGTTTACAGCTTTCATACCTTTTTAACTACTTCCTGTTCTGCAGGAATTGAGGCAGAATGGGATAAAAAATTTAAAGATAATCAAATAATTTTGACTGATTTCAGCAAATTTGTATGTTTTAGGGGGTTTTTAATCTATGTGTTATTTTTTTGAGAAAAAAAAAAAGCTTTTCATCATTGTTCCAAGGCAGCATAATACCATGAATGATTAGAGTGGGGACAACCTGGCTTTCATGTTCTGTCACATCTTGGACGAGTTACTTATAATAATTTAGTTAACATCTATAACCTCAGTTTTTCCTCTGTATCTGGCATTTTGCATCATAGAATTTTTGCAAGGATGTAATGAGATAAGGAATTTGAAGTGCAAGTGATGTCATTGAGGTATGCTCACCATTACAATGGCTACTCCTCTGCTCACACTGCTGTTGCCAATGGACATTAGGTTACTGCTCCTTCCAAAGGATTCCCATTTGCTGTAGGAGTGCTTTCAAGCATAAAGATTCAATATGCTGTATTTTATGTATACAAAATATATGTGTGCTTTGCTTACCTGAAAAGATAGGGTTACAAGTGAAAAAAGGCTGGGGCTACATAACTGGCCCTGCAGTTTTTTGAGTTGGTGTTCTGTGGAGCATGATGCAAGTGTGCCAGGATGCTGACTTCATCAAGCTCCCTTCACAGAACCAGGGGGAGCTCCCAGTACACCAAGGCTAGTTGTTTCTGAACACAAAGAGCCTTATCATGTTACCTCCCAGTTTCTACATATGCTATAAAATGACAGTTGGGAGAGATTAATCTAGTGAAACTCAGCCAATGGAAGAATTTTGGTAGATTCTTTATATATACATAAATGTATATACACACAAATATGTACATATTTACACACATATACACACATTTGTTTGTATTTTTATTTTTATTTTTCAACTGAGGAATCATCTAAAGAGCTAATAGCATTAGAGTATGGGTACCAAAGATTTGGGGAATGTAATTATTCTAACGTACTGCAAGGAAGAGAACAATTGCTTTCCTTTTAATTGATTAAAACATGATTGTGTATGAAAATAAGTTAAACAACATACTTTAGAGAATAGGTATAAACTTCCTATCAGAAGAATTTAGTTGCTTGGACCATGAGATTGTTGCATGATTATTATTGTACTTAATATGTAAATAATAGCATGTTTCAGAGTTTCATTAGGCTCATTGGATTCCCTAAGCCATATATATTGTGTGTAATAAATGTTCCTTAAATGAGTATATCCTATGAAAATGCATTGACCATTTCTTAGAATAATGAGATAAGTTGGCAGTGTACAGTGTGTGGTTTTCAATTTTGTTAACTTAAGTTTGGTGTCAGAGTAATTGTTATGGGAAGAGGCTTTGTCCTTTCATTAAAGATTTGGAGCAACTGTACAGGCAGAATTATATATTGAATGGATTATATAGTATATTTTGCAAAACATCATCTGAGAAAAGGGTGGAGGAGGAATGGTGAAAAGAAGGGGAAAGGATTAGTCATAGAACATGTATGAATGTCCCATGGATATAGATGGCAGCGTGGGGATTGACTGTGGGAGTAGGGCAAAGGGAAAAGTTGGAATAGCTGTAATAGAACAAACAAGAATTTACAAAGTTATCTGCACTGAATTCATGAGAAGTGTCATTGCCTTCCCATAGAATACAGTCTTTCCATTGTTTATATTTGAGATCACAAAGTACTGTCATCTTAAAGTAGAATTTTGCAGATATCAATTTGTGCTTTACAAGTGATCCAGGATACTCTTTACTCTGTTTTGTCCTGTGCTCATGCATTTCACATGTGCATTTCCACTACTGTGAAGTTCTATGCTTAGAATACATTGTTCAACATCTTGGTCTCATTTTATTTAAATACTCTGCTGTGGTTGATTAACCACAAGCTATATAAGCAGCAAAAAAGAAACAAAAAGAAAAAATCACTACCAGAATCTGTCAATAGAAGGTGACACAGGCTGAAGTAATAATAAAAGTTAAGTGGAGAATATATCAAGTTAATGTATGGCATAATCACAAACTCCATGGAAGGTTTGGTTTATTGTGATATTAGGGGAAGCAGGCATAGCCTTGCAAGGCTAGTTATTTTTGAATTTCCGAAGGGCAAGGTAACCTTTACATAAATGCAACCTACTGAGAAACTAAGAAGAAAAATTAGTATATCTATATAATTTTTGTAATGACGTTGCAACTTTCCACATTCTTTATAATAAATATATATAAGTATAGATTCAGGAATAAAACATGTCATTTTCTACTGTGGGGAACTAGTAGGAAATAAAGTACATTATAAAGCATTTTTTATAAAGCCATGTCCAGAAACAAAAAAACAAATCTGAATCATTGATACTGAGTCAATCACTTACAAAAAAACTCACTGAGTATTAGAACTGTCAATACAGCTATTAAAGGTAGTCAGAGATAAATAAAAGAATATATTCTTTTACTCAGTGGGGAATAAACATAAGGAAGCCATCATCCTAATAGTTAGAGCAGCCACAAGTTATTACAGCAAGTGAAAGATGTTAGGCCCTACTCCCTAACGTTTTTAGTGTGACGGATTGGCAGGGCAATCAAACTTTCCCATTTTACATCTCCATATGTCGTTTCTGAGTGGGATTAACAGAGTGAATGTGCCTGGTGCTTTGCGTTCTAGACATCAATAATGGCAGCAGCAGGCGCAGCAGCAGTGGCATAGGCTGTCTCAGAAACACATGTATACCTGTGTTTTTTTTCTCGGTTTTAGAAGTTATAATGAAGGGATACTGAAATTAATCTAGGTAGGTCTTTGCTCACTTGAGTCACAATGTTCTGGAATTGTGTCTCTTAACTTTCTAGAGCGAGCAATTGTATGTTCTTTGTGCATTCAGCGATCAACTTAGACATCTTTAACTTACGAAGGCCTGGTAAATAAAGCAGAAATACTAATTAATGAATGAGAATTCCTTCCAGTGTTTATAAGCCCTGCCAAGAGAAAAGTACTGTCTTCTAGTAACAAACTATGTAGGAAACCATATTGCCCATCAGAAAGTTACTTTGGTGGTATAAAAAAAATGTAAGAATAGTTTAAAGGTAACATTTCATAAAAATTATTCCCTCTTCAAAATGGAGACCATCAAGCCCTCTGAATCCTATATTATCTTTCTTGAATAATGCTGAATGTTTGACAAAAGATGGTGCTCCTGGATATCACGGATCCATTTCTTTTCTACCTGATCCTTTCTATTAGCATATATCACATTTGGATAGTTAGTATCAAAATTAGTTAGAGACTTTTTGCTGGCCTAAGATTTCTGTTTTCATCTACTTTCTCAATTACTCCAGCTCTATAAGTTCCTGAAGTTTTTATTGTGTAAGCATTAGCTTGCATAATATTTAAGACTCCAGACTCACTCACCTCACTCACAGTGGTATGTGTGCCACAGAATGACTATCCCAAAATCTTTGCTTGATTTCTCTAATCTCTAAAGTGTTGTAGCCAATACGTATCAGAAAAGCAGAGTTGTGGATCTTTCAATGGACTTCTCACTTTGAGGAACACATGTAAGCATTGGGTCCTAGAGGGCTTCGCTGGCTGTCCATGGAGATTTTCCTGACAAACAATTAAAATGTTATAGATGGATTTGCTATGAGGCACTCAGTATTCCCCGGGAATTTACCTGCAGTTTCAAATTTGATCTTGACAACAATGGAATGTGATAGATATTATTAAATCCATTTTAAAATTAAAGTGAAGCTCAGAAAAATTAAGATAAATGGTTGAGGTTATTAAACTCAGTTACTAAGAGAAC